>CM073778.1:92661006-92706112 GCA_037158775.1 Hetaerina titia | reverse complement strand
CTCGTGGTGGAACAGGACTCCAATGACAGGTGTGGCCGAAGACTATTGGATCCGAGAAGGGGACATTATGGTAACTCCAAGAAGCAGTTTAGTAAAATACCACCATTAGCAATGACATTTCGGATAATAGTTTTTCATGAATTGTGAATTTTTAATCTACGTAATATTGGTCCCTATCGATATAAATACGGGATCTTCAAGACTTAGTACACCTTCATCATATGTTGCCTATCTTCCTGGTTCTCAAGCGTTTTAATTGGCATACGTGATGGGCTAATAGAGTAAAATTGCGTCATGTTGGTAACAATGTATATATATTTTACAAGTTTAACGGTTCATAATACGGTTATTCAAAATCCATCCATTTTTCTTTGATTAGCATTCGTCGTCGGGATGGTTGGTATACTCTTTTTTTCATTATTACATTTGATTTCGAGTTCGTATGCCTTTCGAGAGTCTAAAAATTCTGTGTTTTTAGAACTTCATGTGAAAGGTAATGGCGGCAAAGGCAAATAAACTAGCCTCTCTGCCTTTAGTATTTGAATTTGACGCGCCAGCTCGATTCGGGAAGATCTCATCACGAGTCATCACCACCTTTCGTGCTGATATGAAGACGAGGGAATCTTACGGAACTACACTGGATTTCGGGCCCTTCCACCCGTCCCCGCCCCCACTCGGTCTGTTTAGCAAATTTGTACCTGATGATGCCGCAAATTGGTGAAACACGTTGTACCATTGAATAAAATCTGTGGAAAAGTATAAGCCTTCCTCTTTAGTATGGATACACTGTATTTCTACCAATTTTGCATATTACGTGATATCCACTAGATTGACAGATGCATAAATCACAGCGATCAACCCGAAGATTGGTTCAGAAGGTGAGGGTAGATCTCACCGCATACCACCAACCATCAATCACGATTACGCCCTATTTTAGGTAATCAATCGGTTAAGGTAGGTTTTGGATGGAAAAAACTTTCAAATATAGTATTTCTCTAGTCTCTCCTAGCAAAACACAATCCAGAAACCTACTCTACATCAAGTCCCTCTTCACCTCCGTATACTTCCTTCCGTCCAACATTCCTATACCCAATTCCTGCCACTTCCTCGTTTGCCTAACATTCAGTCCTTTTCCACAGACTTCAACATCCTACTGCCAATCACTATGCTTGGCCTCCATTTTAGAGGACCGCATGGATTTCACCTATGTATTTCTTTTATTATTTTATGTATTTACTTCATCCTTAATTAAGCCCTCCCAATACGGCAAGTGAAATTCACACATCAGCGGGGTATTTGCCGAAGCCAGTCCCTCTTCTGTGCCGTCTATGCTTTCCCACGAGGATCTGGAAGCGTAAAAATCTTGGACGAAGCTGAAGAAGTACAGAGCCGTCACAGGGAATCGAATCCGGACCATTAGGTCAGCAATTGAGCGCTCTACCTCCACTGCGATACCCCGGTTAACATATTTTAGCTGAATTGTTGGTTCATAAAAACGAAATTAATAAAGAGCATTGAATTCAGGAGGCGAGATCACTGGGGTTGAAAATAGCGCTTACCAATTGTTTCCGAAGTAATTTCAAATGAGCAACCGTTCCTATAATAATATATTTTTCCCCAATTGCTTGGGTTCACTTAACATAATGCCTAAGGCCACTCTCATTATAGCTCACCTTGAGATGAACTGTGCGCTCAAACGGTGGCCGCACGTTATTTCACCATGCGCTGACAGGTGCCGACACCAGATCTCCGATACTACTGCCAGTCACAGCCACTTACGAACAGGGACAGCAATTGAGTTGGCATTCCTGACGCCTTGCTAAAAAAGGAACACCAAAAAAGAAAATTATTGCTAAAGTATAAAAAGAGAATCAACGAACTTTTGCAAAATAAGATTTAAACTCAGAAAAATTTTATTCTATTATTTTTATAGACATGCACACCTTTAGATTAAAAATAAACTAATGAGTTTAATCCGTCTGGTAAACCCTAGCACTCTGCTTCGGGGAGCAATGATAATTCCTCCTGGTGGGGTCACCATTGTCAGATACACGAATGCAAAAAAAACAAAGATATGTTGTTTTCGATAAAGAGGAAAGCTAAGTTAAATATTAAAACATGAGCATATACTTAGAACAGTTTACCTATTTATATATAGTACTACGTTTACCTACAGGGTATATACAGGGTTCGTCCGGGAAATAAGTGTAAAAATAAAAAAAATTTGTAACCTGTATTATAATTTGTATTTGGTAAAATTTGTACCTGAACGACAAAATGTAAATGCTGCATTTTACGTGTGCAAGTGCTCGACAGGCTTCGAAAACGAGTCGCCCGCGTCCGGCCAGCGATCAAAAACATCTGGCGGCTGCGTCACGGCAATGCGCCGTCTCACACCGCGCTTGTCGTGTCGGACTTCTTGGCCAAGCACGGCGTGGCAACGCTGCCGCACCCGCCCTACAGCCCGGACTTGGCACCACCGGACTTCTTTCTGTTCCCGAAGATAAAGAGGAGTTTGAAAGGAACGCGATACGGGACTTTGGACGCCGTCAAAGAGGCCGTGACGACGTGTCTTCGAGAGGTTCCCGATGATGCCTTCGCGGGAGCGTTCCAGGAATGGGAACGCCGCTGAAACAAGTGTATCGACTCACAAGGGTCCTATTTTGAGGAATATTAGCTTAAGATACGTAAAAGTGTAATAAATTTTTTTCCTGAGTCAAGTACACTTATTTTCCGGAAGAACCCTGTATATATATATGTACACATATATATAGGTAAACTTGGTTTACAATATATATTTTTTGTAAACATCTGATTCAGTAAAAGATCCTGTAAAATCAGGATTGTAAACATCTGATTTAGTGATAATGACTTGGAAGATACACGAAAATCGTGACTTAAAAAAAATGTAACCTTCTCGTGAAAGCACACTGGCTCTCCTTTAGAGATTGAACGGTTATTGCTCCGGCATATTTACATTGACTTGGATTAGGTAAAACAATCCCTATAATTTGAAATGATATTGGTCTAAAACCGAAGTCATGGCCAGTGCATTAGAAGAATAATTGCGCCAGTAGAAGATGAATTTGGAAAAATAGTGTTTAGAATTATCCAAAACTTAAAGTGAAGTTTTCCAAAGAGTTTAACGTGAATGTTGGATGATTTGAGTATTGGAGGGAAGAAACCAGAAGTAGATTGGAGGCTTTTGGATTAAAGGAGAATGGAAATATAAGCTGGATAAGGGGGCTGGGCTGAGGTAGGATGCAGAAGAAAGGGTAGAGGGAGAAAGAAGCTGGGGAGAATTAGGCGGCAGTTAAAGTGGATGGAGGAGACTCCTAGGGGATGTTGAAGGTTGAGGAGGGGATGAAAACGGAGATGTTGGAGGATGTGTATTATTAGAAAGTGTGAGTTCGGTGAAAACTATAAGCCATTGTGCAAAACAAAAAGATTTGTCCTTCGAAAGTCCATTGCATTGCTCGGCGGTGATTTCAGGGATTGCCTAGAAACACTATGGTAGGCTACAATTCTAATAAATACGGCACTTAAAACGGTATGTTCCACGCTGCATTAAAATATTTGGGGGATTTTATTCATCGGATTAATTACAGGCCAGAAAATATCAATTACACGGGCTCAATTAAAACGGTATTATCAACAGTTTCGACTTACGTATTATGCATTTCCCAATAGTCCGTCAAATAGCGTGTGGGACAAGAAATGCCTCCCACGGACAATACGGGATAGCAACTGCAGGGTTAGAGATAGCAAGAATCACACTTGATACCCATATTAGCGTTTAGGGAGTAATTACTTTTACCCAAATGCGTGCACTATCACTAACCTCGTGTGTTTTGTTGTCAAAACCCTTTCTTCCCGCATGGGACAGCGATTTATCGACTGCAGTGCTCGTTACAGTATTGCTTGCCCTGCGTTGTTTGTTTTCAAAATTCCCCTTCCATCCCTCGTCGCTCTCTATGGGGTGACGTTTCCGCTCCGTGTGTCGCGTTCCCTTCCTGTGCCTTTAGGGTTTGGGACCATTCTATGTTGCATGTCCATATGATGGCGGAATTTCCTCTTCTTGCTTTTCGATTCTAATTTCCACGTAATTGGATACATTTCACTAAATTTGTATGTGCATGTGTATGTTGATTGATGAAATATTTATTTGCATTCGTGTACGTTAAAAAGGTTTTTGCATGAATACATACGCCTCTGTGTGTGTAGGTTTGCATGAATATGCTGGTTTTGCATGTGATTTTATTCTCTTTTACGGGTGGTGGCCTAACATCCCCCGCCAAACGCCCCAGCGGCGGCTTGCGCACTATCATGTAGATCCTTCAAATAACGTATGATCACCTTAGAACTCCCAACTTTTAGTAATGGCACTGAACCAAACCAAATTATGTAAATCAAATTGGAACACACAATTGGAACTGCTTTATAAATCGGCCGTCTTGTACAAACTTAATGTATCCAGTAACTCCGATTGTAAAAATGGATTATAGACATCATTATCATCGTCATAATGAGAAAGAAAAGAATGTACTTCAAGATATTATTGGACGGTTCCTCGTTACCATGGCAGGCCTACTACGAATCGCGTGGAATTACAGTTTGCTATGTGCATTCATCATTCTCTTCTTTTCTCTTCTTCGAAATTTCTTCATGACGCCTGAAAAATCGCTTCGATTTCTCCTTCCACCCTTTTATCTCTTTATTTCCACGTCACGCCTCCACCCTCGTTTTCCGCCTTCTTTGATTAACCGCACAACTTATCTCTCCGTTAATCAAACCATTCCCATCAGTAGTGGTGCGTTATAAAATGCCAATCTTGTGATTGGTTCGTCAGTCTGTTAAGATAAAACAATATGCAGGATAACGATGCTTTGACTCTTCTAATTTTACTTTTTAAGTATTTTAGAATCGCAAGGGTGTATTTAGATATACTGGGATATTTGACCCGTTCGTGCCCTTTCTAGTTTTTTCTTCTCACGCAAATGAGAAGCGAGTGTGAAATGGGTCGGAACTGCGAACCCCTGCACCGCAGCGGCGCATCGGCCCATTTCGCCGGTGCATGGTTTTTCCAAGAGAGGAGACCGTGGGCCGCACGAGCTTTTGGCGGATTGAAACGTATGCGTCGCTTGCAGATGGTGGATCCAAAGTGACAGTCTGATCACCCCCAAAAGGAGAGCATCTCACAAGGAAAGCGTTGCAATCAATGTTTTTTGTCAGGAAATAACAGAATTCATAAGCATGATGAGAGTGAGGCAATTGTTAGAAGCGCTGGAAGCGACTTTGGATGTGATCTTATTGATGATGCCAATTCTCAAGATCGCACCATGCTTCTTACGTAGTAATCGTCTGAGATCTCATTTCGCTTCTCATATGAACGAGTTTCAGGCTACATGATACATACCTTTTCCGGCGGGTATGGTGCTGCCTGTATTTTCTCCGAAGTTTTTACGGATGAAGCATGGAAGTAACAGTGGGAGATAATGCCTAAGAATCTCCAAAACGTTTTTTAATTAATTACAAATCTATGATGAGAAGCGCCGGGAAAATATCTCGCCGGTCTTGTTCTCGGGATCCAATCGATTTTTCTGCTTCACTGGGCATGCGTTTTGCAAGTGAGCAATCACAAAGGCGCGCTTTCCACGTTTTCGGACATGTATCTGACCGATTAATCTCCGGGAGATTTTCAAATTATTGCTCTAACTTCCACTCGGATGCAAACTGTGGCCGTGAAGTCAGTTTTTGTGTGATGTCGTTTGTGCGCAGTATTCCCGTGGGCGGCCCCGGGTCTTGAAGCGGCGCCTCGCCTAGATCGTCATAAGACCCCTCGGCAACTTTCGGCCCCCCCCTCTCTATTCGGCGGTCGTTGAGTCATTCCCTCGCCGAGACGGGCTTTGTAATATCGAGGGCTTGGATGGGTGTTTCCGTCCTTGTGCTTTTTCGTTATATTTTTCAACCTTCATCTACATCTACATAGTACCCCGAAAGCCGCCGCAAGGGCGCATGGCGGGGGTTGTTAGGTCACCACCCGCAAATAAGAGTAAAACCGCATGCAAAACCCCAACATTTATGTCAAGCTAAACCCACAAAGTTGTAAAAATTCACCCAAAAACATAAGTCACACGCATTCAAATGCATGTACTATCAACCAACATACCTTGGAACCAACGAATATTCCTTGTCTACGCAACATTTAATCTTTTCCAGACATGTGTATGAAATGTATTCACAATTTCTAAAGTGACTTAGGTTTCTTACTATTATGATTCCTGATTGTTCAAGGAAAGAAAGAGTATTTGTATCTATCTGCACTGGAATCTAACACCGTTGTTTTATATTTGTGGTTTGATCTACCTCGTAAGTAGTGTGGGGCCATAATTATAATTCATTTATTGTCATCGTTAAACTCGTTGGTTCTGAACCTTTCTTAAAGTCTCAGTCTGGCTTGTTCTCTTCGTATCTCAAGTGGCTCCCAGCCTAATTCCCCCAAAAGGCATGTCACACTTGTGTTCTTGGAATAACAATTTTTAACGCATCTGGCGAATTTCCTCTGGAGTTTGTCTGCTCCTTTTTGCAAAATTTTCTCCGTAGAATCGCATATTCCAAATGTAGCCTAACTAGAGCGAAATGACACCTCTCTTTAACTGTCTCATTATATTTCCCCACCACCCGTTTAATGTAGCTTCTTTAAAGCGGATCGGAATATTGCCATTTCTAGATAAATATCCTATGCGAATACTATTTGAAAGAAGGAAGTTCTCCCATAACAGTACACAAGGCGATCATATATACGGGAGAAATTGTCCTTTACATTATATTGATGTATTTTTAACGCTATAATTATTTTGGTTTAGAATATTTTTCTAGCTAATTTTCATTGCCATTCACATCATTCACTTATCTTCAGCCGGGCAAGCTGTTATGGAGCTTTTTAGCACATATAGTCGTTTTTTAGTTGTATTTCATTGCAAGCTTTAGCAGAGGAAATCATTTTCTTTTTACTTTATTTGGGGTTCTACATGATGGTTCTCCGCCCGGGGCTACGTGTGTTGAAGGACACTCTTCCCTTATTATGTACAATAGAGTGTTCGTAATGAGTGTATGAAATTGAAATTGATTGATTCTATTGGGGCACCTAATTTCTTATTTTTTTATTTATTTTTTTTTATTTCGTACAGGCGGTGCTTTCCTGTGTTGTTTTAATGTGGGCCCCAAGTTATTCCCTTGTCGTCACGAGTAGATTTGAGCGTCATGCCTCCTCTGTCTTAGTTTCGCTTCTTCTCTTAGACCTATTAAAGAGCTTTTAATATGTTAATTATGTTGCTGATTTTGTAATTGAAGCACGTATTCTTCCGATTTTAACTTATTGCATAATTAACACATCCATAAAAGAATCACTAATTCTCGGCGCCAGTCCCAAACGTGGCTTCACCAATTCGATATGGTGTATATCGAATTCTCTTCCTTTCCCTATTATATGGTGACTACGGACATCAGATAAACCAAAATTCCAGTATATATTTGGAATTTCTAGACCAAAAAGCACAATTTTTTCCGCGTCATTTTTCCGAAATTAGATCATATGGAAATTCACCACACTGCAATATAAATGTTACATTATGTGACGAATAGTCTTGATTCTTCAGAGAACACATTTATTCGCCACCTAAGTTTCGCTAAAATCTCTGACACGTTTTTCTAATATCCCCGGTCCCTTCCAAGCTTTCCTCCGATATCAGTTTCCTTAATATCTGGTTACTCGAACGCAACGCGGGAAAATGTGGCACGACGTTAGTAATCGAGAGCTTGGTATCCAATAGTGCAGAGCTATGCTTAAGATGGTACTATTTAGGCTGTTTACTAGCTGGAAATTCAAGGGTAGCAATGTTCTTCTTTTAAAAACCAATAATGCTCACATGATGGTACAT
Organism: Hetaerina titia; assembly: GCA_037158775.1. NCBI lineage: Eukaryota > Metazoa > Arthropoda > Insecta > Odonata > Calopterygidae > Hetaerina > Hetaerina titia. Next base: position 92,698,172 of record CM073778.1, on the reverse strand, counting down.
AATCCAAGAGACAGTGGGAGATGTCGTGACAGTAACTTTCAACGGAGTCCTCCGCTACTAAATGTGCATTACAATGTAATAATTTCATAGTGTAAAAATCATTCGCTTTAACATGGATTCGAACCCGGATCCCTCCACTTCCGATCGAGTGCTTTCGCCTATTAGGCTATTGAAGCGAACTCCGAGGTTTTGGGGGCTTTAAAGGAACAAGATGTTGTGACGAAACACCGTACATACGAGTGCAATGTAACAGGTATTAGTCCCAGGAATTTGTCGAGGGTGAAACAACTCTAGGCCTTTTAAAGTTGTTTTTAACGTCGTGGACCGTGGCGCATCACGCGGGACTACGAATGTGGCATGCACGGTATTTCGTCAAACGACCTTGTCTCATTAAAGCCCCCAAACCTTCAGAGTGTTAGAGGTGCCTCGATAGCTTAACTAGCTAAATCACTCGGCCGGACGTGGAGGGACCCCGGGTTCGAATCTCTGTTTCGGCGAATGATTTTACACTATGGAATTGTTGCGTAACAAAGGTGCATAATATTTAATTTTTACTAGTCAAATATCCAATTACATTAAGGCCCAACATTATTTGCATAATTCACTTTCTGCTTGACATTTATAGGCATAGCTGGTAAACAAAATAGTTTTTCCACATATTCTACCTTCTATAACTGCAGCTGAGTCCCTGGACTAAAGTAGATGTTTATTTCCTTTCGATATTAATAAAAAATGGCAATTTTCCACAAAATAAAATTTTAAAACGACTGGTTTCGACGTAACTACATAATCTTCTGGTAACAGTCATAACTAAATGTCTAGTAAATATGCTGAAAAGCAAGTAAGGGAAGGGTAGTGGAAAAGAGGGAGGGGAGGTGGAAAGCCGCGTGGGTGACATATGAGTGTGGGAGGAGAAAAAGGTGGGGGGGAGAAAGGGGTGGGGACGGTTTCTCCGGACTGTTTTTTCTTCCCCACCCCTTTCTCCTCCCCCCCCACCTTTTTCTCCTCCCCCACTCATATGTCACCCACGCGGCTTTCCATCTCCCCTCCCTCTAGCCCCATTTTCAAATACCCTCTCCTTACTTGCTTTTCAGCATGTATACCAGACACTGAGTTATGACTGTTACCAGAAGATTATGTAGTTATATCGAAACCGGTCATATTAAAATTTTATTTTATGGAAAATTGCCAATTTTAATTAATCATGATATTCCACCATATCACGCCTGAAACGTCTCTTTTTATCCTTTCGATATGTTCATGCTAGAGCCTTAGAAAATCGAAAATCAAATTACTATCCCCGAAGAATGGCGAGAGTTGGGGGTTAGAGCAATCCACATGTCACCTTATTGTTAAATTTTAAATAATAATAGAATTTTTTCAGTCAGATTTACCAATTGACAAGCAAACATTATCACTACTCATTATTTCTTAAGGCGATTGAGCCCGTCAATAAATGGGACGACAATCTCTGAATACCTTGATTCGATCATTATTGAGAATTCTCAAGGCTCATTGAGGCTATTGATGATTTTCTGAGGGGCTAACAGGGCGATTTCTAAAATCCGAGGAAAGTGTATTAAATCTCAGGAAATTGTATGAAAATTACAAATAACTCAAGCTTGAAGTCAACATTTTCTATGATTTGAGCGGGGTGTAAAAAACTTATTAACAGGTTGAAAAATGTTAAGCTTTCTAAATTTAGCCTAAGACTCCGTGTTGATAGATACATTATTGCTTACGAGAAGGAGAGCAAATTGTCCTACTCGGAAAACGTTCGTTTCTTCTCCATGAAGCACTATTGAAGGACCGGAGCGCAGTTTAATAACTATCAGGATATTCGAAGTGCTGCGTCAACGGATATTCGAACTCAGGGTACTTCAGATATTTGGCACGGACATCCGGATATTCACCAAATGCAGAGAGAACGATTGTCACGATAATGAACGGAGAGAAAATTCGAAGGAAACACGTTCTGATAGAAGCACGCGCTAACACGTTTTCTAGCTTTTTTCTGCCACTGAGACATATTTGTGGGGACTTAATTACTTCTTATCTCGAAGCACACTTTTCTACCGTGTAACTACAAATTAAGAAAAATCACACCAGCCGCTAGGAAAAATGAATTTTAAGAAAGAATCATGAAAAAATATTTTATATTCTTACTTGAATAACGTTACGAAGATATTAGCTTAGTGACGGCCAAAAACAAAAGAAAAAATTTCCAAGCATGAACTCACTGGAAGTGGTATTCATAACAATGTTCGCTCCAAAATGTATCAACAACTGTCGTTACCGAAGGGCGCATAAATAAAAGAGTCGCGTTTCCATGATTATGACATGCACGTTGAGGTTGCCTATTTTGAGGCGTGCCTCAACACCGACCAGACAAATGAAATAGCAGTATTAAGTTACGGAGTAGTATGTAATAAAAGCAAAACATGATGGTGTTGTCCCTCAAGTGACCATCAGTAAATCGTTCCAATTAGTGTCCATTTACAGCGCTTCTATTCATCGTAGTACTATCTGGCAAAGCAACCAGCTCTCCTTCAGGTTCATATGAGCGTAGGAAATTACAGAATGGATTCTTGAAGTTATTATTAATTTTATAATTGATTACATGCGACGTTTGGTATTTCGTTAGGAAAAATAAATTGTCACACAATCATATTCAAGCACTAATCGTCCAACTTTCCTTGAAAAGAAGTATTTTTAGACTATTTCCAAAATTTTTTAGCATTAATATTTTTTGCTTTTAATATGGTCCCATTGCTAGTTTGATTTTCAATATACTTTTTCTTCTTAATGAAAACTAATGTAAGTAATCAAAAATTTTTGACAGGAAATCATTAATGAATGAAACAAAACCAAGAAAACCTATTTGAAATTTTTCTTGTTTGAGTCATTTTTCTATATTCAGTATCGAAATTTGATTTAATAGCATCCAATTTTTATTTTTTGTACTTAAAATTGTAAGCACCTATATATGTGACTAAAATGTAAATAAACATAAGCTGCAAAATGTCATCGTTACGAGTGGTTCATGTAAAATTAATTGCCTTTAAACTTCAAAGTCTGTTAAACAAATCCTACAAGGTCTGTCCCAATGGTAGCAAGACTTATTTTTTCCCGGATGGACGGATGGGCTGCGGTCTCTCTGGCTGGTTTCGAGGAAGGAGACACTCAGGAAAGACTGGAAGCAAGCGGCAATTGGCTCCCAGCATTTGCGGAGCGCGGATCGCTCATTTGCGAAATCTCTATGACGTGACCTCTTTACGCTCCATAGTGAACTGGTTATGGGAACAGCACTAAGCAATTAAATATTGTGTGAAACTGGGCAAAGCTGGGAAGGAGACTCATGACATGCTCAAGGCAGCTTATAGTGATATCTACATCTACATACAAGCCTACAATGCCCCGCAAGCCGCAGCAAGGGCTCGTGGCGGGAGGTATTAGGTAACCAACAACGTCATCAGTATATCGGGTGTGTTAATGAGTGGCAAAAGTGGTTTCTGGAGGGTATGAAATACGTTGAAGATGTCGAACGTTCAGGACAGCCTTGGACCTAAAAAGTGACGAAAACCTTCCAAGAGTGAAAGGCAGGGTCCGCAGATTAAGTGTTTGTATGGTTTTTGAAGAGCTTGGCATTCCTAAAAGTGATGTGCTGTTGTGGCCTAAGACATGGGCATAAGAAAGGTGTGGGTGAAGTTGGTGCCGCGAGTTTCCTCGGACGAACAAAAGGAAACTAGCACGCGATCGACCATATGAGTGAGCATTCAAATATTTTAGACAATGCTCCACCAGACTTCTTCCTCTTCCTCCTCCTTAAATAGGTGCTTAAAGGACGTCACCACGGCTCGGTGGAAGCGTTACAACAGGCCGTGACGAGGGAGCTTAGCGGAATTCCGGGCGCCGCCGTCGAGATGGCGTACGAGGCGTGGAAAACCCACTGGCAGCGATGTGTGGACGCACAAGGGTTTAGCTTCTAAGACTTTAGAGTAGTGAATGTATAAATTCTGGCAATATTTTATTTAAATCGACTCAGTCCTACTACTTTTGGGACAGACCTTGTAGTGTTTGACTAATTTTGATAGTGAAAAGTAAAGTTAGGTGACATTCAAATTCTTCATCTAATAATGTGAAAGTTAGGTGCAAACATTTTAAAACAAATTTTACCAAAAAAGTTCCACTACAATGTAAAGCATACAATGCAACACAATCCAAAACAACACTCCAAAGTAAATATTCAGGTATGTGTCATCAAAGATGCTTAAGGAACGAATTATGTAAAAGGGAATGATCGAGGCAAAGGGAATACCGAGTCTCGTATTAAGCTTTTATCTTTTGCCAGTTTTTGAAACTTCCGTTATATTTGTTTTCTTATATTTCCATTCTGTACCAAAACCAGCCTCCCTTTAATGGGGTCCACCACGTTATCGATTCCATGATCGAAATATAGAACATTCGCATATCTAACTAAATTAGTTCTGCGCCTAGATTAATTTGTCCTTAACCATGCTTCTCTCCTTGTAATATATGTGCACGTCGGAGAAAGGACTTTTGACAAGGGTTAGAATTGACAAACTGTGGTCGAATCCCTCCGCGAACCGCTAAGTCACCGCGTACTGATTGGAAGACACGCTGCTGGATATATGTTGGGCCGTCGGATTATCGTCCAATCCTATGGGATTAGCTGGAATATCTTGGCGTAATATGAGGGGGAGGGCCGACACCCAGGCAACACCGCCCGCCCGCTTCAGTTTTCATCCCAACGACTTCGTGTTTGGAATACACAGTCGCCACTCAATTTCGGCTGACGACGCTCAGAATCTGGGTGGGGACTAACACTGTGATGTTCCCAGATGTGGATGGAGAGAGCACCCGACCATTAACAGAAGGGATGCTGCTGATGCCAGCTAATCCTCCGAGGGCGTTTGAAGTTCTTCCTGCACACTATGCGTTCGTTTTGGAACAGTGTGCGATAAAGGTGGAAATCCCATTTACACATTGAATTCCATTCGGTTCATTTTGCCAGCTAATTCAGGTTTGAATAAATTCAAGAAGGAATGAAATTTTTAAAAATAAAATTTGGTGTACTATATTATTATATCACCATGAGCAATATTGCTTTTTTTAATTAGGCGTCGAATAATGAGTGGAAGAATTTTCAACTCACGTAACCAAATCAGGAAATCCATTCCTTGTTGTTGGAATAAAAAATTGTTTTTTCATTCCCACAAAACACATTTGTAATAATCCGCGTCATTAAAGTCAAGAAAAATGTGAAGGCCAAATATCAGTTAAATTTTACGTAAATTTTGAAATTGCAGCTCCCTAATATCAGTAAATAAATAATATTTCTCTCTTCTAAATTGCGGTGGCTAACTTAAGTTTCACTCGTAAATAGCTAAGCACTAACCTCTTTACGAAATTAAATCACCTTTTTCGGTCGGAGGAATTCAATTCAGAAAAGTGTTAACGAGAATTTAAATACTGAAGAAAGGGAATCGTATCATTAATTGGTCAGTTGATTACCGTCTAGAGTGATTTTTTTATAAATCTTTCCGTTTGTGGTTTTAAGTGACATTGCGGTCGTAGTAGCTGGTAATTTAATGTCCAAATTATGCTAATTTTTTAAATTCACAAATGATGCTATCAGAAGGAAAGAAGCTCTTTGAATGAGGATGGCATCAATGCTCACTTTGTTTGTTATGGATCATTGCAGTTAGTTCTTTGCGAATCCAATTTTCACCTTAGTTGGATATGAATTATTGTGCCAGTATCGTAACCGGGAAACCATTGCGTGCTCTAAAGAATTATTTTTCTTATTGAATACGAGACCTAGAAGCACCACCCAGGATTCAATCAAAGGAGCCGCGCTGTGTTATGAATAGCGTTCAAGTTTCTGTATCACTTTTTCCTTATTTACAGGTACCCTCTGGAATTAATATCCAATTGAAACCAAGAAAGTAAAAGTTCTACTCTGGGGCATGAGAATAATCCTGGGTCCCTCACAATGGGGGGGGGGCATGTTTCTGCCCCCTCGATCTGGCTTACACTCGCCATCATCGTAACGTGCCTGCCAGCCGCAAAGTAATCCGATCCAAGGGAAGGAAGGCCTTCATAAGTCTGCTATTTAGGGTTTTCCACGGCGGAGTTGAGGTCATGTGCGGGTCACAAATGGGTTTGAGAGTCGGGGTCACTCTGGTCGTCACCACGCGTCTCTCTCTCCGGAAGTATCGGATTGAGTCTCCGTTTCCGCGGAGGATCATTCGTATTTCACGATTGCGCTCCTTTCCGATGTCAGCAAAGATACTGTGATACCAAAATTAACCTTTGCTAATATCTATACCATGGAGCTTAATTATATGGTATCGTAAATGAGAGCTCCTTCATCGCTTTTACTCTACCGAATGTTCTTTCAAAAGGCTATTCGTAATAAACAAAACTTCAGGTTCTATTCCATTTATATCCATGGACATAATATAATGCAATAATGGATATATATCCATATATCCATTATTGCACACCTCAAATTCTCGATAATTAGTTTTTCCAGTCTCAAAGCGAGATAGAAGAGAAAATATCACGTACTTGAGTCTTTTTAAAGAATCTAGTCGAAAGCCACGGTTAAGGGCTCGCGGGCAAATTGCTGTTTTGTATACTTTTACGCCACGTACTTGAATTAAACATAGATGGATGAAGGGCAATGAAAGTCGCGAAACAGCCTCCTTGTGATGAACAGGAAGACGCACCTGGAAGGTCGTATATAAAGGAGTGAACGCGTTCGCTGCGAAAATCCGGCAGTTGAAGTCGAAGAAAATAGACGATTCTAAATGCAGTTCCAGGAGCGAATACATTGGGACGAAGATATCGAGATTTAGTCGGTGTTGGATCGAAGCATCGGGATAACGTTGAGGAGTCCGATACGCCCCTGCCCCTCGACCGCGGGCCGTGCAGTGGGAATCCAGGGCCGGAGCAGATGGGGGCGATCGAGGGAAGAATCTTTCCTATGGATTGATTGCGGTGTTAGAGAACGCTGGAATAACATCATAGGATATCTCAACTCCCGGTTGCGCACGGTGGGGCTCGTACTCTGTCGTCCTCGACAGCCACCTCCCTATTCTCCCCGTGGGATAACAGTTACTAATCCGGAGCACTATATATCCCGGTACACTTGACACTACGTGAAGGAATAGACCCCCCTTTTTCAGCGCCTGCATCATGACATGATGAAAATAATTCCAAATCATTCGTGTCAACTACACCGTACCTGACAAGCCGCTACAATAGCGGATTTGGTGCAAGAAGCAAGCGAAGGTAAAATGAATCCTCAAATTCGATGAATCTCTTCACATTTCATTTACCAACGAAGAGTAAAAAGATGAGGAATTCACTTCAAGATGGTTTTCTTCGAAAGTAGGACCAAAGAGGATCTAATTAAGGATACCAAAATTATTCATTCCAGAGTACTCAATGGAATCTCCCCTAATTAGAGAAGTTCTTGTGCGGATACGGATGGGCGCCCGAAAATGTGAGCAGATGAAATTAAATCTGTTACGCTAAATTTACATATTCTTGGTAACCTGAAAGCCACCGCTAAGGTGTGTGTCACGGGAGGTGATTATACGCCTGACAAATTTTGACCCAAATATGACCCTACTGCGGTTGGAAAGTGCTATTGTTATGACATCTGAAATCTGTCCTTCAATTGATCTCTCTCGTTTTACTCACATGATCTCCTCTACTGTAGCACGTTGGGGGTGATAATACATTTTCAACATCACAGCTAATGAGATGTCTTTATTTTCAATTTATACGCCAGAGATTTGGTCTGTAAATGAACCTTCGCTCCTTGAGTGATTTCTTTTCATACGAACAACAAAAAAGGGGAAAAAGAATCTCTGTTGTCATGGATGCATGCCGATCCTTGCTCCAAAACTTGAGTATCAATTTACATGACCTTGATTTATTATTTGAGTTACTGCTAAAGACACTTTCAGTAACACTAAAGTTACTCCATTTTGACGTTTCGTGGGTTCACGGATGGAGACATACTATACGTTGAACAGTACCAGTGACAATGGGCAACCCTGCCTTACACCTCTTCCTAACACTGCCCATCCGGACTCTTCGTTCCCCACTCGCACCTGAGCAGTCTGAGACATGTACAGGTTGCGGATCAGTCTCCTGTCCCTCCAATTCATTCCTATTTTCTGCAATACACGCATTAATTTTTCCCAATTCACTCTATCAAACGCTTTTTCGAAATATACAAAACAGGCAAAAACGTCCTGATTGTATTCTATATTCCTCTCGATTAGTGAATTCATTACTGGAATGGCATCACGCGTACCTCTTCCCTTCCTAAACCCAAAATGATCATCCCCTAAGTAATCATTTGCCTTACTCTCTATTCTTTTGATGATGATCCTGAAAATAACTTTGGTTGCGTGGGATATCAAACTTATTGCTCTGTAATCCTCACATGACGAAGCCTTTGCCTTTTTTGGAATAGGAACTAACACCGATCTCACAAAATTTTCCGGCCAGATTCCTTCCACATAGTTACTACGAATCAGTCCATATAGGACCTTCTTCCAACCATTTCCTAACCATTTCAACAGTTCTACAGGAATGTCGTCCACCCCCACAACCTTATTTGTTTTCATCTCCTTTAATACCCTTTCTATTTCATCGTCGAGTATGCCTGGACCTAAGCTATCTTCTTCTACGTCATGTTCCTTTTCTATGTCTAACCTTGTCGGCCTCAGTTCTTTACCATACAGTGTTTCTATACATTCCTTCCATCTCTCTTGGATTTATCCTGGTTCAACTATTATCTTACCCCACTTATCTTTAACTGTTAGCACAGATCTCGCCTTCTTACTTCCCGATAATAACTTAACCTTGTTGTAGAGAGCACCAATTTCACCCTTCTTCTGTAAACTTTCCATATCCTCGCATTGCGTGTTCCACTATTCTTCTTCTGTTTTATTTGTGGCCCTTCTCAATTTATTGTGAAACACTTTGTACTCTATTTTGCCTAACTCTGTTTAAATTTTTCCATCTTCTTCTCTCATCCATCTTTGCAATCATCTCATCCGTTAACCATGGTTTCCTTATCCTTTTCCCGTTAACGGTTCCTATAGTGTCTTTAGCGGCTTCCAATATCCCTTTCTTGATACATTCCCATTTTTCTTCGATAGTACTCAGTTCTTTACCATCATCAATCAATTTCTCTACAGCCTGCTGATACTCCTTCCTCGTTAATCCATTTAATGCTTCTAAATTTCATTTCCTAACCCGCCGCCCTTGCCTTATCTTCTTGAAACGGACGTTACCTTTCATAACAACTAAATTGTGGTCAGAGTCCGCATCCGCTCCTGGGAAACTGTGCGAATTTATCACACTGTTCCTTAACCTGTGACTAACCATAATATAATCTAACTGATATCGTTTTGAGTCACCTGGCATTTTCCATGTATACCTACGCCTTTTGTGGTGTCTAAACCATGTGTTGGTGATGACTAACCCCTGTCTCCTGCAGAATTCAATTGCTTTCCCCTCGCGTTCATTCCTCGTGCATAACCCATAGTCTCCCACCTCATCACCATCTCTTCCTTCGCCTACCGTCGCATTCCAATCCCCCATCACTATAAAATGTTTCCCTGCAGGAACACATGCAATTACTATATATCCTCTAACTCATCGTACATCCTATCGACTACAGGATACAAAATTAACAAATATTATAATACAAAATGATACAAGCAAATTTCACTTTCGTAAACATGAAAATGTATTTTATCGATTTCATAATTTTTATCATGATAATTTTGCGAGTAAATAAAAAAAGGACATTTCATGTCAGAAATGTGCATAAAATATTTCAAAATAGAAAGAAATAAAGGAAATAGTACATATTTCACATTTGTTGTATCATTCACTTGAACAGTCATGCCTTATGGCAATTACATCCATGTGTGTGTATATATATATATATATATATATATATATATATATATATATATATATATATATATATATATATATATATATATATATATTCACTGATAGTCATAACAAACACAGAAACCAAAACACACAAAAGAGGGAAACTCACCGGTTCTCGAATTTTCGGTGGTCCAACCACCTTTCTCAAGAGGAATTAGGAACAGAACTCTGAAGAGAACTCTGAAGAGTTCTGTTCCTAATTCCTCTTGAGAAAGGTGGTTGGACCACCGAAAATTCGAGAACCGGTGAGTTTTCCCTCTTTTGTGTGTTTTGGTTTCTGTGTTTGTTATGACTATCAGTGAATTTACATTACACGTTTGTGGGTTTTCCAAAAAAGTGTATATATATATATATATATATATATATATATATATATATATATATATATATATATATATATATATATATATATATATATATATATGTCACTTTCTTGGAAACCCACGAACGTGCACAATAATGTAAATTCACTAATAGTCATAACAAACACAGAAACTAAAACATATAAAAGAGGGACTCACTGGTTCTCGAATTTTCGGTGGTACAACCACCTTTCTCAAGATGGCTCAAGTTCTGGTTCAAAGTCCTCTTGAAACACGCGTGTTCGACGTCTTTCAACCTTGTGTTGGAGGTGTTTTTTCCCTTCAGTTCGCTGAAGAGGGCCACTTTGTCGCCGAAACACGCGTGTTCGACGCATATCCTCGCCTGCGCTCTATCGTTTCAGATTCTCCCAAAAGTTGGGCCCTTTGAGTGCGTGTGTGTGTGCTTCTTGAGTGCTAGTGTGTGTGATTGGTCTGTGCTCGTCCTTCGTGGATAGTGACAGAGTGTGTGCTTGTAATACATCCTGGTATCCTTAACCGGGTCTTCCTTACAACCTCGTGAAGGATTACATTTCCACCTGGAATCTTTAACGAGGTCTCACAGCTTCGTGAAGGATTCCAGACAGGATAGGCCCCCGCTCCTGCGCCGGGCGACAAAAAAGGGAAAATCCCGCCCTTCCGAATCGCAGACACGTCCAAGTGGACGGAAGTACATGCGCGCATCTCTCGCGCATGCAATTTCCCGCCGATTGCCCATTCCACGGGCGCGAAGTCGGCTGTTATAAAATGCAGCACGCCGGACGACTACCACAAGGTCTCCGCTATTCTCCGGGAACTGTCCGTTCCCTATGTCACCTATCAACTACCCGGTGACCGCCGCCGCGAATTCGCGATCCGCGGTATTCTCCCGTCCATAGAGGAGGCGGACATTCTCTCCCACCTGAAATCGCTCGGCCACCCGGTCGTTTCGGTTCGCCGGATTCATTCCACCCGCCCTTCAGACATTGAAAGGTCCACCGGCATTAACGAGGTCGCGCGAGCGAATCCCACGAGCACCTGTCATATCGTGTGTGAGAGTGCTGTAGACGCGGCAGCTTTTCTACAGATTCATTCCCTCGCGGGCCTTCGCGTCTCAGTGACCGTGTATCGGAAGCCGAATGAACCCGTGCAGTGCCACCGCTGTCAAAGAATCGGCCACACAAAAAAACACTGTTTTTTGCAGCCTAACTGCGTTGGTTGTGGTGGTAACCATGCCAGCACGGAGTGCCCCAAACCCCGTGAAGAGCCGGCCACGTGTTTCCTTTGTGGACTGAATCATCCGGCGAACTACCGCGGCTGCGAATTCCATAGGGAGGCAAAAAAAATGCAAGCCGAGCGGAGAAAGATCGCGGCAACTGTTTGCCCGGCAAGAGCCCCGCCTCCCCTCTCCCACGGTTACGCCCGTGCGGTGACCTCTCCTTCGGAGTTCCCTCCCCTCCCACACACCCAGCCTTCCTCTCCGTCACCGCCTGCGCCCCGAGCGCCTCTCGCCAGGGCACCCTTTCACCCCTCCCCCCCTCACCGGCCATCGGCCACCTCCCCTAATTTCTTCCACTTCTCCCGATGCAATAGAGCTCTTGCAATGGTTTCGTACGATCATGTCGGAGATCCAGCAGGCTCCGACGCTTGAAGCTAAAAAAAATTTTATTCTGGAGCAACTCCTTCGCCTTCAAGTTTGATTCTCCACCTCGTACTTCGCGACAAACTTTAAAACTTCTCTCCTGGAACGCGAACAGCATCTTAAACAAGAAACTAGAACTATCTCAGTACGCTTCGACGCATCACATCGACATTCTACTCCTTCAGGAAACCTTTCTCAAGCCACATCTTACCTTTCACTTTCCGGGCTATTACTCTTACAGACTGGACCGTAACACGCGCGGTGGAGGAGTTGCAGTCCTGATTAAACGGGACATCCCGCATTCACTGCTTGACGTTCCTCTCCTTACCAGCATGGAAGCTCTCGGAATACAAGTCCACACTACCCAGGGCAACCTGAATATTTTCTCCATATATCAATTGTGTGGTAAGGATAATAAAATGAAGAAGGAAGATCTGTCGCGCTTGCTCTTTTCTCGCGCGTCGGGCCTTTACATAGGCGATTGGAATGCCCATAACAGATTGTGGAATTGCTCTTCTACCACTCCCAACGGGAAAACTCTCCACGAATTCATTAACAACCTTCCTTCGTCTGTTCTGGCCCCCCTGGGGCCCACTCGCCTATCTCGTTCCCCTTCCTCCATTAGCATCATAGACTTCGGTCTCTCTATCAACCTTCCCTTTGTCGCACCGCCTTCGCACGGTTTCACTTCCGATCACTTACCGCTCCTTTTTCATCTCCCTCTCTCATCCTCCCGTGTTTCTCCCCCCTCCACCCCGTCCGTTGCTAGGACCCTTTTTCCCGACACCCTTGCCACCGTCCTGGAGTCGTTGCCACCTCTCTCTTCCCCCTCCCCCGTTGACCTAGACCGTCGTGCCGAGGCCATATCCGATGCGTTCGCAGAAGCGAAAAGCAAAATCACATCGTTCGCTCCTCCAAAAACTGGGAGAAGCAACCGCCCCTTTCCCCCGCACATTCTTGCGAAGATAAAAGCCCGGAATGCCGCTCGTCGTGTGTGGCAGAGGGATAGGTTGCCATGGGATAAGTCCCTTTACAACCGACTCACCGCCGACGTCAGACGCTCCATAGCTGCCTTCTCTTCGCAAGAATGGTCGCGCCACGTCTCCTCCTTGTCTTTTGAGGATAACTCTCTCTGGAAAATTTCCAAATCCCTTCACCAAAAACCTAAGCCCACGCATCCTCCTCTGCTTTTCAATCACGAATTCATCTTCAATCCGGTTCACAAAGCGGACATTCAGGCGTCTTTTCTGGAAGACACAATAGCTCACGATACCTCCCCTTCCTCTGCGGACCGGAAAATCCGCAAATTTCTTGCCAACCTTCCCTCAAATCCCTCTAATCTTCCTCCAATTACGTCCGCGAACGAACTCAGCGCTCTCCTATCCTCTCTCCCTCCCAGAAAAGCACCTGGGTTTGACAATGTGTCCAACAGGGAATTAAAACTTGCCGCTTCCGTCCCTGTTTTTCCTCTCCTACTTTCGGACCTGCTGAATCATTGGTACCTTTGCGCCCACTTCCCATCCTCTTGGAAAACAGGGAAGGTTATCCTCCTCCCTAAGCCGGGGAAGGACGCTACGATCCCGGGTAACTGCCGCCCGATAACCCTGCTCTCGAACCTGTCCAAAATTTTTGAACGGGTCCTTCTGACCCAGCTCGAATCTCACGCCCACGATCATGACATCCTTCGCCCAGAGCAATTCGGCTTTCGCTCTCGCGTCTCCACGGATCATCAGATTCTTCGCTTGTGCGAACGCATCTCGCACGGCTTTAATCTCCGCCGCTTCACGGATGCCGTCTTCATTGACGTCGCCCGTGCCTTCGATAGAGTCTGGCATAACGGCCTCCTGTTTAAAATACACCAGTACGGTTTCCCGCCTCCCCTCATCCTTATCCTCCGCAGTTTCCTTTCTGATCGTCATTTTCGTGTGCAGATGAGTGATTCCCTCTCCGATGTAAAGAAAGCTGAGGCGGGTGTCCCCCAGGGCTCTCTCCTCAGTCCATTCTTGTTCAATTTATTCGTCAATGACATGCCGACAACGCCCCACACGTCCCTATACATGTATGCAGACGGCACCGCCATTGCCGCAACGTCGCGTGTGCGCTCGGCGAACATCCGACGCCTCAACACCCACCTACGAAAACTTCAAAAGTGGACCAAAACATGGAAAATTCGGATAAACGCGGACAAAAGTACTCATGTCCACTTCACCCGACGCCGCCCCCGCACACCACACCTGTCGCTTATTCTACATGCACACTGCATTCCGAGAGCTTCGTCGCACCGTTTCCTTGGAGTCATTCTCGACAACAAACTCACCTTCAAACCCCACCTGGACTCTTGCCGTGCGAAAGCCAACGTTGCTGTCAATCAACTCCGCTGTCTTGCGTCGGCGGCTTCCCCGATCAGTCATACGGACCGGGTGCGCCTATTCACGGCTATCGTGCGGCCCAAATTTCTTTTTGCCTGCCCAATTTTTGCAGTACGGAAGACGATATGGAAACACCTCGAAACAATACAAAACATCTCCATCCGGCGCTTGTTAATGGTTAGCCGCCTCACGCGGATGGCCGAGGTGCGTGCCGCTCATCGTCTTCCGTCCGCCGCGGACTTCATCCGCTCTCAGGTCGCGAACTTTCGTTCGCGACTCGGCAAAACTGGAAATGCTCTGCTATCCGACATCTGGGATTACGATATCAACTATAAGCATACATATACACTGCCTAAGGACGTAACTCGCCTATGAGTCTTTCCTATGTCTGTTACCATAAAGTTTTATTCATTCTCCTCTTAGTGCTAGTTTGTATTCCACCTTAGTCCACCTGTACGGACAATATTCCAAATTCACACATATTCTTTCAAATTGTATGCCATGTAATAGCTTTTCTCCGCCAAATTTAACCTAGTTTCTAAATGAGCCGTTACCTGTCGGCTTCAACCACTATTGTAAACCTCTGTTATAGCATAGCTTACTTTCAATCATAAGTTTCTCGTCTCTCACAAACAACACGCACACGAATGAAATGTTTTTTTGGAATGTCATGGCTTTATCTTGTTTGTTAAATGACCGGTTAGGGTGGGTTTTCGCTCACCGACGCGGTGTATGTGTGCCCTTATGGGCCGACAATGAACACTTGGACCAGACAGGATAGTGTGTGTGTGGCTGTGTGTGGTCCCTGGCGTGGATTAATTTCCCGTAAACCACCACAGAGGGTATTCTTGGTCGAGAGGTTGTGGTTGGTCCCTTACGTGGTTCCCGCGAATACCAACACAACAATTTGGTCTGACGAGAGTTGCGACTGCTTTTTACGGCCATTGGAATTTCCCCCTTATTATTTTAACCTAGAGGCCGTAGAGATCTTGATTTCTTGCCGCAAATATACATATTTTTAAATATAATTGTGTGTGGGTGCGTCCTCGAAATGGAACGCTTAACGCTTTTCGGTGACGCACAAATATATATATGTATAAATATATATATATATATATATATATATATATATATATATATATATATATATATATATATATACATTTTCATGTTGTGTGCTCGTTTCTATCACCTCGTCCTAATCCGGACATCCCTCGCCAATCTGCAGACACCGGATTGGGTGACCGTCGGGGGAAAGCCTCAGAGAGAGAGAGAAGTCGCAATAAGGCCCATCGAAATTACTCCCGGTCCCAACCCCTGTTGTGATCTGCCCATGTGAAACGGGATCGGGTGGATTGGGATTTCCGAAGGGGGCGAGGGAAAGCATGTGCGAGTGGGTGTGGGGAAGGATTGAGTAAGGATTACTTCGCGCGTGCGCGCACGCACCATACGTACCCACGCACACCCCTAGTGGGCCAAAGTCCGGTTGGTGGCGGCGGGAAGGGGCGAGGGGGGGAGAGGAAGGGAAGCGGGGTGGACGGGTAGCTAGTGGTCAGGTGTACGGTGCCCGCTGCGCACAACGATCACGTGCACAAGACATCGAATCGGGATGCGTCAATATGTGGTCAATTCAAAATCGAAATCGCGATTAAAGGAACGACGCCTTGTTTCGATCGCGCGCGGTTATTAATTGATCCAATCCGTGTTATCATATTTCGTTGATTCACCAGGGAATTGAGGGAAAGTTTTCATTGGCATAGAATGTCAGTGGAACAGCAGCGAAGGATATTTCATCGATTACATCTATTTTTTTCATGAGTGTAAGTAATTGTTTCAAAATTGAAATTTTCAGACATCCGTTTCCAAATTTTTAAATATTTTTTTACCATCGTTAATTTTGAAAAAGTCTTAAACAGCTCATTCTCAAATACGGAAACTGATTATTTATCATTTCGAAATTTAAAGCAATAAAGTAAAATGTTGACATAATTTGTAAAGTTAATTTTTAATGCACCGATTTGCAGGTAGAGGTTCATTAGGAAGTTACAGAGCAAATAACGCCCGGCGTCCCCATGGTAGCCGAAATAAAATAAATGTAAAAGGAGAATAATTCATTTTTTCATAATTATGGAAAAACAGGAAATCTTCATATTCCAAGACGTGCGTCGCTATTCGTGGTTCACATCGACGTGGGCGCGAATTTATTCACATCCACCATAAACTTTTGCATTTAAATCAAATTAAATTTAATCTACCAAAATGTACGTTTACAGTCAGCATCGACGAGCCCCATGTCGTCCCTGTCACGTCACGCTCATATCGATCGCCAATACCGCGTCGGGTAGTAACAGCCGTCGTTACGTCGTTTGACATATTTTGGACGACTGAATGCATCGAGTGTGGTCATCGTCCCACTCTCCGCAGTTTTGCTATCGCTATTCGTTGGCAACACTTGGAAGTAGAAATAGGAGAGTAGTAAGAGTGTTGCGGTGGTTATTTTTTGGGGTATGGGTGGGGGCGAGTCCTCGGGAGAGGGAGGGGGGCGTGGTCGACTGCAGCACCAACAGCTCCGACATTTTATTAGGCCGTCCCGTCAGCATGGCTAACAAATAGAACACAACCTCGAAATGATACGCATTTGTAATTTTGCAGACCGTGGTTACATTTGATGAATTTAGTACTTCTATCGCACTAGATGGAGGGACCAGGTCACCCGATCTGACCTCTCTTATGGAGCGCCTCCCATTTTTCTTCGCCGGTTGGCCCTTCTGGGTTCCGTAATTTTATTATGCCCGGACAAACTGGTGTCGCTTATTCTCTCGATGTGGTCTCGTCTTCTTCACTCCTTTTGGTCTTTTATTCTTTTCCATCCATTATAATTTTTATTATGTTGTCAAACTATAACTGAATCTCTTAAATGATCGAGAATATTTTTTTATAATTTTCTCGACAATTTACACCTCAGCCAATTGCATTTTGTTCATATCAGGTTTCACTGTCTTAATGAATAAAATCTAGGAGACTTAAGCTCTATTTCCTCGCGGAATAACAAATTAAAGGACGACTCCGAGGGTCGTGATAGCGGAATCAAACATATTACAAATTTCAAGAAACTGTAACAGTAACTTTAACGGAGTCACCCGCTATGTGTGCATTATAATGCAACAATTTCAGAGAGTAAAAATCATTCGCCTTGACCGGGATTCGAATGTATATGTACGGTATTTCGTCATAACATCTTGTTCCTTTAAAGCCCCCAAAATTTTAGAGTGTAAGAGGACGTCTCGGTAGCTTAAGTGGTTAAAGCACTCGGCCGGATATCGAGGGATCCGGGTTCGAATCCCGGTCAAGGCGAATGATTTTTACTCTCTGAAATTGTTGCATTATACAAACATATTACGTTTATAGGAGTTTTCCTTTAATTTGCTACTTAACCGATGGTTGGTTTTGCCGTTGATTTATAGCGTGAGAGTTGCTACTAGGGTTTGCCATATATTGCGATTTCTGACCTAACGGCGAGTGGCTTTGGTTTTCAGCGCAAAAATTTCAAGTTTGGCTCTCCATTGGCAATTTATTTAGTCGGAATACAGGCCAATTTCGTTAATCTCGCACTGTTACTGAATTTCTTGATGAAGTGACGCAATTCCCAGTAGGAAAACCCACGGTGATCGGTGCTAGCACTCCCTGCCCCTGGCCACACGAGGGATGACGGGAGAAGCTTCCTTGGACCGTTTATGTATTTATTAATCCGGATGCTCTTCGGAATAAGAAAATGACGACTGCGTTATTGAGGGCTCGGGAAATCTCTTTAGAATGCGTTCACCGCTCTCGGCATCGCAAGACTTTATCCTTTGCGACTCGGAGATGATTTTGTTATATGCTGCGCTTTAATTAAAACTTACGGAATTCCACGTTGTTAATCAAATCGTTGTAGAAGTTGTCCGCGCGATTTTTTTAAATTTTCTTCCTCGATTAAAAAGGAGCGAGAGACCGATAGCCGTTCATCCATTCTTCCGAAAGTACAACCCAGAGATGAGTTGAGAGAGGAGTCCTCTTCTTCGTCCGGCGCTCGAATGCCTCTCCCTCCCTCTCTTCCCTTCACTTCCCCGCCCTCCCTCCTCTCCTTGATATTAAGCCCCCAAGAAATCCAATTTTGTCTCAAGGACTCCTCCTGCTTTCCCATTTCGGACTCCATAATGCTCTTCTGCTCATTTGCGTACTTGGATTCGTATTTTTTTCGCGAATTTTAATCTCCTCAAGTCCTACTTGGATGGGGAGGTATGACACAAAACATGGCGACACACAAGTTTGCAACGTGGACCTGGTTTCTCCCAAGACGTGAAACTAATTATCCTTTGACGAAACCGTTCCGCCAGCAACTCTCGTTTTCGGCCCACAATGGAACGGCTCTCCGCAATAAGAAACCAGACTGACTTTCGTGGAAGTGAATATTGGCAGTTGTGACGTATCGTCATTTCTTCAAATACTCAGTTATTTTCACATGAATAGTTAAATGATGCACATATTAAGGCTTGCACATCGACCATGAATTTTGATAAACCATGCCCATTACAGGGGTGTTCAAACCAAATTAATAACTCTCTCTTTCTGAAAAGATATGAATCTGATAGCGGCGTCTATTTCACGATAATATTGTCAATTAGCCCGTGGCAGATAAGTTGAAATATTTTCCAAGAGCTGGTTTCTCTTACTATGCTGAAAGTCCGATATCTTTGATTTTTTATAAGCAATTCAAGCACTGCGCAACCCATGAAAATCGTTTGCAATGACTTTTCAATGGACCAACGTGCTTCGACGTCACACGGGATATCTTCATTATAAAGCTTCCGAAACTGGTGAGGTGGCGCGTTCAGGAGAAGTGGGGGAATTGTAGACACGTTTCTCCCGCGAGGAAAGGCCGACAATCTCCGCGCTCGCGATCTCTGGGGGGCGGGGGGGGGAGGCGGCAATTGATCGTCTGGATGTGAGCGCGGAGTGGAAGAGGGTGTACGCGGAGCGGCGCCATGAGTCACCGGGGGATTGGGCCGCGGCCCGGGGAGCTGGGGATTTGGACGAGAGGAGGGTTGAAGGGAAGGGGGGGAAGTCTGACACGAGGGCGGAGGGCTGGGACAGGGGGTGGAGGTAGGAAGTGAGACAAGCAGTCGTTGAGTAACAAACTGTTATCTGAACCACGGGTTCAATTTCCCTCCTCCTTTATCACTACTCCACCCCCTGTCCCTTAAGCCATTTCATTCCGCCATCACCAGGAGGCAATAACTCACTCGACTAGATTGGTTGGTTGATGGAAAATTCCGATTTTATATTCTTTCCGTCCCAACATTTTATTATTAGGAAATTATCCAATAAAAATAGAGCCTTTGAAAAAACAAAGTAAATCAAATGAGGGACTCATTGCTACTCTTTAACGAGTGTGCGTATCAATTGACCCGGGTGCTCCAAGCATGGAGATCTTCGCGCTTCCAGCGACCGATCCAATCGATCTATCGAGGGTTCCCTGATTTTCGTTTTTCATTTCAATTCGATGACGCATGGCATTGAGGTCCCTCGCTCGCCGCAATCATTTAAGCTCCTGCGGCAAATCCAGAGACTCAAATGCACGCGGCGAGAACGAGGAGTTCCGTCGCTTTCAGTCGAAGTATCGCATCAATAACATAGTCACCCCCACATCCCAAATAACTTAAAAGATTACGCAGACATATAGAGGATAAAAGTTTTCTTTGAAATAATGTTAATATCTCTAAAGGGGATCGCGGTAGTCCAGGGGGCCGAAAATTGGACCATGACCGGAGGGCCCGGGTTCGATTCCCGGGAAAATCTCTCTGGGTACTTGCAGCTCCACCCAAGCTATGTGATTTTTCGGGTACTATATCTTCCTGGAAAACCATAACCTGCACAGGGAAAGGAACTGGCCCCCCCTACACTGATTACACTGATGTGTGAATATTCACACGCCGTAAATAGGGCTTAGTACTGGGTGAATTCCACCATCACCTACCAAATCGACCTTGGGGTGATTACTGTGTTTATGGTTTTATTTTATTACGTCTTTATGATTTTTTGGGTTTTACGGCTTGCAATCACGATTTTCATAAGGAAACGTAACCTAAATGAATACTTAATCTCCGAATACATAATGAATAGTTTCCACTGAAGAGTTCACATTTCTCCTGCGTTTTTCATATAAGCATCAACTTTATGGAAGAATACAAGAAGAAACGCGAGAGACTGGTAAATTTCGTCATCTCGTCCGTCGACTTACCAGGCTCGAGTGTGCTCGATCGCCTAACCATGTGTGTCGCACAATTTCGCCTACACACCCCCAATATAAAAGAAAATTAAAAACTTATTAACAGTGGCTGGTTGTTCGTCACTTTCCGTCCGCTCCAGTGCGCGGGCCAGAAAATGTCACAATTGTTGCCCTCCTGAATTTATTTAGATGACATGCCCACTTTCTAAATATTAAATCATAAATTCACAAGGGAAAAATCGGCGATAAATTGTACAGCCGTGGCAGAAAATGCAATCATTAATGTTCACACTATACACTCAATGCATGCTAATGCTCAGCTAATTGCATTTAATTCCTCCCCTACCCGTACCGAAATTAACAAGGAAAGGAAAAACCCCATGCAGTAGCCACAAATGTATACAAGCCAGAAACAAAACATTGGATACATTCATGCAAAAACCCTTATCATCCACACACATGCAAACAACAAACTACCACCAAACATACACATGCATCTACAGACACCCCAACACCTTTGCAGCGTTTAATTTTGTTCCGACTAGTAAATTAAATGTTTTAAGTATTTTTAAAGTGACTTCGGTTTCTTACCATTATTATTTCTGATTGTTCTGGGCGAATGAGAGAATGAGTATTTTAATCCAATTGTATTGGAGTCTATCTCCCTTATTTTATCGTTGTGGTCTGATCTACCTAAGCAGTGTGTGGCCATTATAATTCCTTTAGTGTCCTCATTAAACTCGCTGGTTCTGAATCTTCCTAAAAGAGTAAGTCTCGCTTGCTCTCTTCGTATTTCAAGGGGCTCCCAGCCTAAATCCCCTAGGAGACCCGTTACACTTGTGTTCCTACTATAACAATTTTTCACGAATCTGGCGGATTTTCTCTGGACTTTATCTAATTTTTTTTGTCAGATTTTCTCCTAAGGATCCCAAATACTTGCTACATAATCCAAATGTGGTGTAACTAGAGCAAAATAACACATCTCTTTACATAACAACTTGAGCAAAATAACAACTATCTCATTACATTCCCCCACCACCCATGTAATGAAGCCCAGTTTCTTTAAAGTAGATCCGCATATATTTCAATTGTTTGGCCGTAGTTAGTACTGAACCCTCTATTTCGTAGTTTATGTCCTGTTCGCCACTTCCTTTGATCCAAAATTTCAAAACTGCGCTTTTATCTATATCAAGTATTAATCCCCATTTCTTGCACCAATCCGAAATTGTGTCTAAGTCTATAGGGAGTAGCTCGCAATCTAGTTGGCTCCTTATTTCCCTGTATACCACCGTGTCATCAGCAAATAACCTGAGGTTGTTACTAACGTATCTGCTTAACTCATTAATGTACTTGTATGTTAAGAAAATAATTGGTTCTATTATACTTCACTGGGGGACGCCCAAAGTTTCATCTCTATCCGTTGAGCACAACCCATTGATTACTACTATTTGTTTTCGATTTGACAAGAAGTCTCTAATCCAATTGATAATTTTCTCATTGATAACATAGCATTTAAGTTTTTGTAACAATTAATTGTGTGGGAATTTATCGAAGGCTTTTTTGAAATCCTAGAATACTGTGTGGACTTGTGTGTTGTTTTCTCCCGATCTAAGTATATCGTGAATGAAAAGACCTGATTGTGCTTCCCAAGATCTGCTCTTCCTAAATCCGTGCTGGTTGTGGCTTAGTATTTTCCTATTATCAAGAAATCCCATGATGTTATTGACAATAATCCCGCCTTTATAAATGGGAATTATATGGGCTAGCTTCCAGTCGCGAGGTACTGAGCCGTCTTCTATCGAAAACAATTTCTAAAAACGGGGAAATGTCTTTGGCCAATTCCTTTAATTTTCTAGAAGGTATTTCTTCCAGACTAGGGGCTTTGTTTGCTGACCCACTAGCTGACCCCTAGCCCACTAATAGGTTGTTTCACCAGTACTCAACTTACCCCCTCACCCTTACTCCCCCTACCCTCCGCCCGTCTTGGAGCCAGGCTACATAATTTGAAAATTTTTCATGCACAAGTATGCAAGTAGCATTCTTATGTCACCTGCTGATCATGCGCAGCATCGAAACTATTGTCGTGAAATATTAAATCTTTATGCAGAAGAAAATTATTTTCTCTACCCTCATCATGAAGGAATTTCATGAAGTTAAGCTTGAAACTGTTATGTTTACTCAAGGGTGATGCAATTTTACCATGTTATGAATTCTCCCACGCCACTTCCTTGGAGTTCAAGCTTTAGCTAATTGAGTCATTAAATGTGGCCGTGTCCAGTAATACCCCTGTAGCCAAACCTTATGATGCATCTTAGTCTCTTAACTATACAGTGGCTTCACAAGTCTCTTATTATCACGACGACTCTATAGTTATAGTTGAATAAAGGAAATGGGAAGTTGGGATTATGAAGAGCCAGGAGTGGCGAAGGGCATGGAAGGAGAAAAATGGATGTTCTCGGATTAAAAGATGCTGCATCAAATCTGCGAGGAAATCTTTAAAAGGGGGTTAGGAAACTGTTCCTATAAAGGAAGAGGGGCCAGCAAAACATTTTCTTAGGAATCAAAGTGACTTACAGAAGACACGTTTCGCAGTCACTTGGAACTATGTGGCAGTAATCCCCGCAAGTGGCGGGAAACGTGTGCAAGAGGACATTGGAGCGACGGGTCAGACAGGTGAACCTTGTCACATTGCCCCATGAGTGTGGGCACTCGTTTAAGCAGCAGGCACATTCTGCCAAATGTGAGCTTCTCTCATTGTGCGAAAGGAGATCGAAATGGAATGAGTGTGTTTCTGGTGGGAAAGGCACCAAGATGCCATTTCTCTTGCCACATCTATTCTTAATGGGATGCACTCGGGGTGCACCTGATATTTTTTGAAACTTTGGCCATTCTCCTTCCTCACAATTTGCAAAAAATTGGATGATGTTTTCTTAATGAGGAACCTCGAATGTCACAATTTACATGAGAATTTCAACAATATAGTAAAATATTTATCAGAAAAATTATCAATGTTTAAATTTTTTTTCCTGGCCTGCCTTCATGTACGAGTTTAGTAACTCGTACATGCACGTAGTTTAGCTAAGCGTCACTTCGATGAAGAGGCGTCTCAGGAAGCTCACGGACTTCATCTACATAATACCCCTCAAGCCGCCGTAAGGGCGTATGGCGTAGGGGATGTTAGGTCACCATCCATAAAAAGAACAAAGCCATGAGCAAAATTACCACATGCATGCAAAACTATACCCAAAATTGCGTATACACTCATGCAAAAATCCCTTCATATTACTCACATGCAAATACATATATTATCATCCAACAAACAATTCCATCCCAGGATGCAGTTGGAAATCCATCCAAAAACGCCGCAAGCCAGAATATTTAAGGAAGAAGGCGAAATCCCACCGCCACAAGAGCATGCAACACTAAACGCTCCCTTGTGTAACTATTTGAGCAAAACTGGGATCAACATTAGTTGAAACAAAGCCCATTCAACTAAGCAGGATTTGGACAAAAAGAACGCTAAAAATATTTAGAATAGAACATTTTAACCCACAGTTTATTAACAAAAGTGTATTTTCCACTTCAATGTTGAGGAAAATGGGCCGATTATGTATTACGCACAAAATAATTCGTGAAATCTTGGAAAGTGATCGCAAAGAAGGTACATTATTTGGTTTGGGCGGGCGACTAATTGTTTTAGGTGGATAATATATATTTTACAGTGCAGCACTCTTCATTGGGTATTCATCATAATTCAGATACCACAAAATGTTATTTCTCCGACCTGAATGAGCGAGAGAACATTTGGCTCTCCTCCATCCGGGCGTCCTACTGACAAGTTCTACATTAGCATTTCCTCCTAGTATTGCATATTAATATCAATGCATCAGAAATAAGATAGCGGCGCTCAACTCCTCTTAGCTAACTGCAGTGATGGCTAGTCTCTCTTCATGGCCACTGACTAAGGACCTATGAGACTCCATCAATGCAATCCAATGATTATTATGTACAAGGTCTGCCCTAAATGTAGTAGAACTGAGTCGATAAAAAAAAGTTTTTCTAGAATTCACTAAAAAAAGTCTTCGAAGCAGCACCCTTGTGCGTCCACATGTCGCTGTCAGCGGGTTTTCCAGCCTCGCACGCCTTCTGGAAGGTGATGCCCGGAATGTAGCTATGCTTCCTCGTCACGGCCTGTTGTTACGCTTCCACCGAGCCATGGTGACGTCCTTTCAGCAAGGATTTGAGACGGCCCCGCTACCGGGCACGACAAACGGTCCCTTGGGCCGAGTACCGCAGTTGCCAGGACTCATTTCCTCTCTTTTGTTCATCATAAAAACCTTGGGAATAATAATTGAGGTGGTTTTCCGTTGCCTTCCTTAATAGTTTTTTTAACGTGACACTATCACTTAATGGCCACCCCACTGGGGTCAGAACCCTTTGCAACCGCCTAACTGAGGAACAGACGCTGCGTAGACTACCTTTCGTCGGGCTCCAAAACTTTGACCTATCTGGCATGGGTAACCCTACCAGAAGCAATTATTATTACTCCCGCCAGGACAGCTCTAGGGGTCATCGGAACGCAAAAGCCCTTCCGCCCAGTCAAGGTTGTAGTGCATAGGAAGGCTTATATATTTTATTTATTAGGTAATCTACCGGTTAAGGTAGGTTTTTGGATGGACACAACTATCAAATAAATATTTTGTAACTCCAAACAAAAACCAATCCAACAACCTAATCTACATCAGGTCCCTCTTCATCTCTGCGTACTTCGTTCCTCCATTCATCCCGTCCAACATCCCTATCCTGTTCCTACCCTTTCCTCGCTTGCCTATTATTCTCCCCTCTATTACCTTCTTCAACATTCCACAACCGCTCAATACGCCATTCACCCATTTTTCCTGCCTCCATAGGCTTTCTCTCAACAAATCCCTCTCCTCACCCACAATCTCTAGTACTTCCCCATTTGTTTTCCTTTCGGTCCATTTCATCTTCTCCATTCTTCTCCACCAGCCTCCAATCTACGTCTATCCTCCTGCTCCAGTGACCACGTCTCCGCGCCGTACATAGCTACGCTCCATATCAGAGTTTTTACGAGTCTTGTCTTAACATCCCTACTCAACGTTCCCGTCCTTACTCCCTCCTCCTTGAGAAAGCCTCCTTGCCTAGCGCAACGCTTCTCCTTACGTCCCAACCACTTAGACCGTATTGGTCCAAAACACTTCGGAGATATGTAAACTGCTCTTCCTGCTCTATTTTTCCCCGCCTATTTTAAAATTAAGCTTAGCCTTCTTCTTTCTGGAAGATCGCATAACCTTTGTTTTATTAATATTGATTCTCATCCCATATTTATCGAACTGAACCTCCAATTCACTCAGCTATTCTTGCAACACCTTGGCTGACTGAGCAACTAATGCTTGGTCATCAGAAAACCTAACCGATTTACGAATACCCCTCCGACTTTCATTCCTACCTCCAGTTCTTCCCATGCCTCTTTAATCATTTCCTCCACATATGCATTGAACAGCACCGGTGACATTGGGCAGCCCTGCCTTACACCTCTTCCAAACACTGTCCATCTGGACTCTCCGTTCCCCACTCGCACCTGAGCAGTCTGAGACATGTACAGGTTGCGGATCAGTCTCCTGTCCCTCCAACACATTCCTATTTTCTGCAATACACGCATTAATGTTTCCCAATTCACTCTCTCAAACGCTTTTTCGAAAACTACAAAATATAATAAATAATACATATATATATATATATATATATATATATATATATATATATATATATGTATGTATGCTTATATATATATATATATATATAGAACACAGAATAAAACAGATAACACGTAAAAGGACACTCACACTGTAG
This sequence comes from Hetaerina titia, assembly GCA_037158775.1. Taxonomy (NCBI): domain Eukaryota; kingdom Metazoa; phylum Arthropoda; class Insecta; order Odonata; family Calopterygidae; genus Hetaerina; species Hetaerina titia. Next base: position 92,671,664 of record CM073778.1, on the reverse strand, counting down.
ATGATTTAAGCTTTCGGCCTACTCCGAGGCCTTCTTCAGGTCAGACTGAGAGGTTTTGAGGGAAGAGAGCCTGGGGAAGCAAGAAGGGGGGCGGAAGGTTTAGGGACTGTTGGGAAGGAAATTAAAGATGGCGGTTGAGGGTGGGAATTTTAAAGGATCGGAAATATAGGATGTATACGGACTCGCGAGTTCTCACCTCCTTGTTGGTGGTTGAATCGGGTAGGGATTCTAGAACTCTTAGGCATTCGTCAAATGATAGATTGTGTGAACTTGCGTGTAAAGGGATAGGAAGAGAAGAAAGTGTGGTGCATAGAATGAGGTGCATTGTTTGCACGACAAAAGATAGATAATATTTTTTGAGAGGCAATTAGCGTGGGAACGGGGTGAAGGGACAATGAGGGGATGTGGGGAGAGGGGAGCAGATCTGATTAGGAGACATGTTTTACATCGGGGGCGATAGCAGGTAGGGGAAATATGTAGAAATTTGTCAGGGCGGGGCGTCAAAGGGTTGGTGGATCTCAGAAGGTTTCTGAGATTTGCTGGTCGTCTGTAAGCGACAGAAGGGCATTGGGGCAGTAAGGATGTGGTCTTTATTCTGTGTTCTATTGTGCCGTCCAAAAGTTAAATTGCTCTCGTGAGTACTTCCGCATCATCGATATATATATATATATATATATATATATATATATATATATATATATATCGGAGTCTGACCTGAAGAAGGCCTCGGAGTAGGCCGAAAGCTCAAATCATCTACAGTGTGAGTGTCCTTTTACGTGTTATCTGTTTTATTCTGTGTTCTATTGTGCCGTCCAAAAGTTAAAATAAATAAATAAATATATATATATATATATATGCGGGTCGCAGTGGTCTAGTGGGTAGAGCGTTGGACTACTGACCGGAGGGTCCCAGGTTCGATTCCCGGGCAAGGCACTCTGGGCACCTGCAGCTCCACCCAAGCTAGTTGATTTTTCGGGTACCAGGTCTTCCTGGGAAGCCATAACCGGCACAGGGAAAGGAACTGGCCCCCCTACCCTGATGTGTGAACATTCACACGCCGTCGGGCTTGGTACACGGGTGAGCTCTACCATCACCTACTAAACCGACCTTCGGGTTGATTACTGTGTTTTATATATATATATATATATAAAACTTAGACAGTAACACACAGCACGAGAACACATAAAAAGAACACTCACAATATTATCTTGATAATTTCGACGGACTTGAGCTCCGTCTTCTTCGGAAGATAAGATATGACTAAGGAAAAGGGTACGCGGTGCAGAGAGAGTAGGGGACGAGGGAGAGGGGAAAAACAGGTAGTGGGGGAGGGGTGAAGGAGGGGTATATGGAGGGGGAGAAAGCGGAGCGGAGAACAGGTGGTGGGAGAGGGGTGAAGAAGGAGGTTATGGAGGGGGAAAGGGAGGCCAGAGGGGAGCGGAGATGGAATAAGGAGGATGCGGAAATAGTAACAAGCGACACAGAAAACTAACAACTCATCCACAGATCCCACAACACCCATGACCAAGGCATCAACTCACCAAGTCATCATAAGGGGTTGACAAGTCAAAACACAGGACAAGGATGACAAAATGTATGCGGATGAATAAATTGTCCCACCACCTCGCAAGAAACAAATCCACCTCCATCCATCTCAGCCCCACCCCCCCATTTAGTGAACAACATTGAGACCCGGATGTTGATAGGCTTTACACAGCCATATAAATGCCATTTCCATTGTTTTTAATTTTATAGGGTTATCGGATGGGGGAAGGGATGCTAGCACGGAAACATTGTAACAGTGGTTGAAGGGGGTGTTGTGGTGGGAGGCATGTTTTTTGATAGGAAGACCCGCGGACGGGGAGGAGGGATTACATGAGGCGCGATGATTGTTCACCCTGAGGTTCAGGGGTGTAGAGCACTGGCCTATATAAAATGCCGGGCAGAGTTTGCAAGTCAGAAGATAGATTATATTCTGAGATGTGCACGAGGAGTGGGGGAAGGGCGGGAGAGAGTTAAAAGGTGGGATGGAGAGGGGGGGAGTGGTGAAAATAGGACAAGTTTTGCATCTAGCTCGCAAGCACGGAGTGGGTGTGATTCTGGGGGTGGGAGGGGATTTGGAAAGAGGCTTGGTGGATTTGAGGAGGTCTGATAGGTTGGCGGGCCGTTTGAAGGTAACAGAAGGGCATTTAGGAAGAAGGTTGGACGAAACATTGTGATTTTTGAGGATGGGGTACAGGTCTTTGAGGATGAATTTAAGGGACTGGATACCAGGGAAGTAGGTGGAGCATATTGAGAGAGGGTGGGAGTCTGTGGTTGAGGGAGGATTGGTTGTGTAGGATTGTTTTAGGATTTTTTTGTGAAGGAAAAAATCTGGGTATCCCCGTTGGAGGAGGTAATGGTGAAGGTTTTTGAGGTATTTGTTGAGGGATTCGGGATGGTTGCAGATGCGGTGCCCGCGGATAGAGAGGGAGTAAGGGAGGGAGCGTTAGGTGTGGTAGGGGTAGCAGCTGTTAAAATGAAGGTATTGTTCTTTGTTATTAGGTTTAGTATGTACGGATGTTAGAAATTTGTTGTTAGTTAGGGAAATATTTACATCAAGGAAAGTGATCTGTGATGATGAGATGTTGGAAGTGAAAGAAAGAGATGAGGAATCATTAATTTGGGAGATGAAGGAATTGAGGGAGTCTATGTTGTGTGGCTAGAGTAGAAAGATGTCATCAATGTACCGGAGCCACAGAAGGGGTTTAAGAGGGTAACTGGAAAGGAACTTCTCTTCCAGGACACCGAGGTGGAGGTTAGCGTACGACGGGCTGAATCTACTTCCCATGGCACAGCCCTTGATTTGGAGGTAAAAATTGTCATTAAAAGAAAAAGAGTTACGGGTGAGGATGATGTTAGAAAGGTCAATGAGAAAATCGGTGCTTGGAGTTTGAGGGCTAGGGCGTTTGAAGAGGAAGTGGCGTAGGGGAGTAAGGCCTTCTTCGTGAGGAATGGAGGTGTATAGGGATGTGACGTCAATTGTGGCCATAATGATTTCGGTGTCAGAAGGGAGGGAAATTGAGTGGAGCAGATTGAGGAAGTGGTAGGTATCTTTGACATAGGAGGGTAACGCGTGAACTAAAGGTTGGAGATAGTGATCGACGAAGGCGGAATTTCTTTCGGTCGGGGAGTTACGGGAGGAGACTATAGGCCGCCCTGGGTTTTCGGGTTTGTGGATCTTGGGGAGGATATAGAAGTGGGGGCTGTTTGGATGGGAAGGTGAAAGGAGGGAGATGTCACTGGGGGATAGGTGTTCATTAGGGCCGCGTTCGCGGAGGAAAGCGATAATATCCTCTTGGAATGCAGGGTTAGGGTTAGACGGAATATGTTTATACGAAGAAGTGTCTGCGAGTAGTCTGTTGGCTTCTTTATGGTATTATTATTTATGTATATATATATATATATATATATATATATATATATATATATATATATATATATATATAAAACAAAAAACACCACACACATAGAAACATAAAAGAAGGACACTTACATTGGATATTTACGTTTCGACGGCACGGCCGTCGTCATCAGAATCTGATGACGACGATTCGAATTCTGATGACGACGGCCGTGCCGTCGAAACGTAAATATCCAATGTAAGTGTCCTTCTTTTATGTTTCTATGTGTGTGGTGTTTTTTGTGTTAGTGTTTGTGTGTTTGTGCGTCGCCGGAGAGCGTCTTTTCCAAGTTTATATATATATATATATATATATATATATATATATATATATATATATATATATATATATATATATATATATATATATATATATATATATATATATATATATATATATATGTGTATATATATATATATATATACATAATAAAGCTACCCAAATCATTTTATATATGCCTAAGCGATGATTGATCGACTCACGTAATGTAAGTGGAGGGAGACAAGCGCAATTTATCAAAGAAATAATGAATACCTTGGCGGGAAACATGATAGCGGCGAGGGTCGCTGCGAATCAACACGCATTGGGAACACTGGGGTGGCAGTGACGACATAGGGCATTCAGCATTTCGGTCGTACATTGTCGGTTCGACTCAAGTCTTTCATGCTGAGCCGCTTGCTATTAATAGAAGGCCACATCTGTCTCTCATTCATCACTTATCGGTTAAATTACGTTGGACTAAACTGAAGGATTTATTTCTCGGTCGAGGCATGAAATGAGCGACGATATTTCTTTCCCGCCCAGTGCATTCGCCTCTGAAGATAACGGTTTCATGCTCATGCTCATGCTTTCACGCCCGCTCCATGCATCAGGATGGCAAAAATCCTGTCCATTTCGCGAATTAGGTGAAGTGGAAATGGCACATTTACATGCATATTGCCCCGACCGGTTCCTCCGCGGGCGAGATCGCCATAGGATCGTAATCGGAGGCACACTCGCGCGTCAAGTGGATACTGGCACGGCGCCATAAATGCCAGGGACTGGGTGGATGTGTTCAAATCCGATTCCGAGTGACTCGAAAAAGAAATAAACAGCCAGTGACCTCGATGCCCATTAATAACGTGAGAATTCACCTTCGGTTGCGCCCGAGCGACTCCTACTATTGGGGCAGTTTGGCATTCGTTTTGGGGAAATAAATTCAAACTCGAATCGGACGGAAACTTATTCAGTCTTCCCTGCCCCGATTCCACGAACCCAGGCCAATACACATTTACTACGCACCCACTTGCTTTGGATTGAACTTTGTGAGGCACGCCCTTATCTTCTCACTCAAACCCGATTTCCCCACCGGCGACTCACATTAGACGGGTCAGTTAAAGGCAGACAGATTAGAGTTCCCCTTAACCTTTTGGACTCCGTCGGACCTACGTGGGGCATACCCTTCTGGACACACCGGCTCCACTAGGTTGATATATCCAATTTGCGAGGCTGAGCTCTTTCGCCGTGGCCCTGGGCCCTGCGTGACCGCTTCTCTCTCCTGCAAATAGATTTCCTCTGGCGAATGGAATCCCGGTGAATGGAATGATCAGCAACATCATAGTTATCAAAATAATGGCAATGTAATCTCCTTTGAACAGTTCGCGCCTGCATTTTTTGCAACGAAGAATTTAATCTGTAATAAACGACGGAGTATCTGGTCTCAATAACTCAAACATTATTGATCCGATTAGTATTGTTTGAACTGTAATGTGCATGTTGAAGTATCAGGCTTAACGTCTCCTAATGGTTGCATTAACGTCTCCTGTTCGTAGATTAAGATGAATTACATGTCGGCGATGTTTTAGGTATCAAAATGTTCAAAATATTTTATCAGACATTTGGTGAACATACCATGTCATGGTTTGATTTTTTATGCTCCATGAATTTCTACCATTAACGGAATATTCTATTTTAGCACCATCAACAAAATGTTCGGAGAGTATATTGAAATCAATATTTTGCTTAATTTTACAAAAACAATTTTCTATGTCGATTACGGTATGTTTTAAGACTTTTACTCGACCAAATACATTATATATCCTACTGCTCACACGGACAATTTCCTCGTTGAAGAGTTTTGACAGCTTTGGTTTGTGCTGTAATTGTATCTTGACAGGAATTTAGCATGTTCCTGATTTCACTTTGCTCACCTTTCAAGGAAGGCTCGCAAGACCCATCGTTTGAAGTCCCTTGACCATCTGACTAAGATAGATGTCAGATGGTGATGCTTTAGTTCACGTCATGACAAAAGTTTCGTCAACTTGGCTTGCACCTGCAATAGAAATGCAGTCGGTGGAGTTCCAGGACTGTTGTAAAACGGCTCTTAATCGGTTTAGTTTCTCTTGTAGCAAGGAATAAGATGTATAAAGCACTATATGGCGGCAATCACAGGCAACTTGCCCACTGACTTTCCTAGGTAAACACACCACGTTTGGCACAGTTGTTCGGCATCGCGAACCGGTGGCGTGAGCGCCACACGTCCGCTTACGCCGAAAGCTGACAATGGAAAAGTCTGCTATTACCGTCCTTATTTCGCAAGTAAATTAAATGCTTGGAAAAGTTGAAAAATATTAGTTTTTGTGTCCTTCGTATAAATATGACACCTAGTTGCCAAACAACCTCAAGGTGCGTGGAAAGTTTTGACATTTTATTATGATAAGACATTTATGATAGAATGTTTTGACAAGATTATTACGATTCTTATTCTGCGTTAATGAGAAGGTTAGGCTATCACATGGTTTGAATGATTGAATTGAATGCTATGCGAGTGAAGGAGTGATTGATTAAGTGGGCACAGAGTGGCACGTGCTCTTGAATATATGTAAGCAGTTGACTGCAGGCCATGTTCATGTGACACTGCAGACAGCCAAAACAATACGCCATGAGACGAAACAACACCCACATTCTGGCAGTAATTCTAACTGGCTAATTTTGGAGTTGCCAGCGATAGTCACCGAAGGAACAAGATCCCAGGATTACTCTAGGCTGTGCAATCGGGTGTAGGACTACGAATTTTCTCGGCAAATAATATCCCCAATTACGTATGCCAATGGTTGATAATATTAGGGATGTACTCATTCGGATTGCCTTGCTGTTTCTTTCAACGCGCTCCGCTCGAATACCATGCGGATTGGATATTTATATATCTTTGAAGTTGACGCTCTCCGGCGACGCACAAACACACGGATACAAAATATTCAGCGCACAGAAAAATAAATGAAGGACACTCACAGTATGTATTGACGTTTCGACGGCCCCACCGCCGTCATCATATATACATATCTGATATACACGCACACAGACACACACAGGGGGGGTGTTCTGAAAAGTTTACGACCTAACAAAGATACAAAATATTTTTTCACAAATTTTCTGAGTCGGAAACTTTTCAGGCCACCCACGTACATATTGTATATATTGTATACATGTATATATATTGTGTGTGTGTATATATATATATTTATTTATTGTAAATATATTAATGGATACATTTTTTTTGGTCCTCGAAGATGAAATATGACCTCTCTTCATTAGCTCCCAACGTGAAGTCTCTCTTGGGCGAATCGAGAGAATAAAAGGGAGAGAAGGGTGGGAATGAAAGGCGAGTTTCCTAAAAGGAAAAAATAAGGAATTAGATTGAATGCGGATGGGGGTGGTAGCGTTCAGAGTGTGAGATGGTGGACCCAACGGGGGTGGAAGTAGTGGGTAGAGGGAAGCTTTCCACAGGAGGGCAGGGAGGAAGGGGGAATAGATTTTGAGGGAGGTTTGGGAGAAGGAAGATTCTGGAGAGCTTCGGGGAAGAAGTGACATCTGAGGGCGAAGGTGCGCGTGAGGGAAGGATGAAAAGCTTGGCCTCGTGGTCAAGACACGGGACGGGAAGTTGATTTGATCAGGGAAGGCCTTCTGGATGGCTAGAGCTCCTTCGCAGAACGTCAATGAATCAACGCCAAGTTTCCTCCGCGTAGCGTGTTTCTGCAGGTATTTCCTTTGCAGTAATTAGAGAAATAGTAAAATATTAGATGATAGAATATTAACAGGGCTATTGTAATAATCTAACACCGGTGCGTTACCTGAATCCGGGGCAATTCCCAAGCAATAGAACACGTTTCGTCAAAATTGTAATAGATCCAGATCTTTCACTTATTAGAAGGAGATGTTTTACAGGAGAGTCAAAAAGTTATTTGCACTATTATTTTAGTAAATAAATCACACTTGATTAGTCTATTTAGAATTGGCTGTATTTCTGCAGGAAAAATATCAGTTAGGAACTACATACTTAGCTCACTAGACTCATGGAAAACTCATGGACTCATTTTTACACCAGCCGCCTTTACTTGGCAAATTACATTCATTTTTGTTGCATTAATTAACATAGTTTGTGTAATTAGGAAAAAGTGCATTTTGTAGATACATGAATGTATATTGATTGCCATATGAGAGGAGAGGCCATTCTTTACTTGGTTATTTCTACGAGTCGTGATATCACGAAAAAATCAGCTCCGAATGTATCCTTTATGTGATATTATTATTATTAGGTAATCTACCGGTTAAGGTAGGTTTTTGGATGGACATGACAATCAAATAAACATTTTGTAACTCCAAACGAAACCCAATCCAGCAACCTAATCTACATCAGGTCCCTCTTCATCTCCGTGTACCTCCTTCTTCCCTTCATCCCGTCCACCATCCCTATCCTATGCCTGCCCTTTCCTCGCTTGCCCAACATCCTCCCCTCTATTACCCTCTTCAACATTCCACTACCGCTCAATACGCCTTTTATCCATTTTTCCTGCCTCCATAGGATTTCTCTCAACAAACCCCTCTCTTCCCCCACCATTGCTAGTGCTTCCTCATTTGTTTTCCTTTCGGTCCATTTCACCTTCTCCATTCATCTCCACACCCACATTTCAAAAGCCTCTAATCTACGTCTACCCTCCTGCTTCAGCGACCACGTTTCCGCGCCGTACATAGCTACGCTCCATATCAGAGTTTTTACGAGTCTTGTTTTAACATCCCTACTCAATTATGTGATATATATATATATCACATATAATATATATATATATATATATATATATATATATATATATATAATATATTAATATATATATATTATTTATATACATAATATATTAATGTATATATATATTATTTATATATATATATATATATATATGCCTGTTTTGTAGATTTCGAAAAAGCGTTTGATAGAGTGAATTGGGAAAAATTATTGCGTGTATTGCAGAAAATAGGAATGGATTGGAGGGACAGGAGACTGATCCGCAACCTGTACATGTCTCAGACTGCTCAGGTGCGAGTGGGGAACGGAGAGTCCGGATGGGCAGTGATAGGAAGAGGTGTAAGGCAGGGTTGCCCATTGTCACCGGTACTGTTCAACGTATATGTAGAGGAAATGATTAAAGAGGCATGGGAAGAACTGGAGGTAGGAATGAAAGTCGGAGGGGAATTCGTAAAATCGGTTAGGTTTGCTGATGACCAAGCATTAGTTGCTCAGTCAGCCAAGGGGTTGCAAGCATTGTTGAGTGAATTGGAGGTTCAGTGCGATAAATATGGGATGAGAATAAATATTAATAAAACAAAGGTTATGCGATTTTCCAGAAAGAAAAAGGCTAAGCTAAATATTAAAATAGGCGGGGAAAAAATAGAGCAGGTAGAACAGTTTACATATCTCGGAAGTGTTTTGGACCAACACGGTCAAAGTGGTAGGGACGTAAGGAGAAGAATTGCGCTAGGCAAGGAGGCTTTCTCAAGGAGGAGGGAGTTGATGACGGGGACGTTGAGTAGGGATTATAAGACAAGACTCGTAAAAACTCTGATATGGAGCGTAGCTATGTACGGCGCGGAAACGTGGTCGCTGAAGCAGTAGGATAGACTTAGATTTGAGGCTTTTGAAATGTGGGTGTGGAGAAGAATGGAAAAGGTGAAATGGACCGAAAGGAAAACAAATGAGGAAGTACTAGAAATGGTGGGGGAGGAGAGGGGTTTGTTGAGAGAAATCCTATGGAGGCAGGAAAAATGCATGAAGGGCGTAATGAGCGGTAGTGGAATGTTGAAGAGGGTAATAGAGGGAAGAATGTTGGGCAAGCGAGGTAAGGGTAGGAACAGGATAGGCATGTTGGACGAGATGAAGGGAGGAAAGAAGTACACCGAGATGAAGAGGGACCTGATATAGATTAGTTTGCTAGGTGGGGAGTCACAAAATGTTTATTTGATAGTTGGGTCCATCCAAAAACCTACCTTAACCGGTAGATTACCTAATATATATATATATATATATATATATATATATATATATATATATATATATATATATATAAAGGCCTATCCTTCTCTCCAACACCAAAAATTAACCAAATCAATCTACTCACCGACACACTCAATTTCTGCCGAAACCTTCGTTGGCGCGCATTTTGGAAAGTGCACAGTAACTCTTCGAGTCAAATTAAAACCAATCCCGCACTCAACTGGACTCAACCCGCCTGGCTTCCACTCATGAGCCAAAACCCCTACCTAGTAATCATCCCGTGGAAAGATTCATACGCCTCCTTCTCCAAAAAGTCTCTAATAAACCCTTCACACAATCTCTAAAACCAAGAAACAACCTTTCCACAAACGAACGTCATGCCCTTAAAACCCTACAGGCCAATCCTAACATCGTGGTCACTACCGCCGTTAAAGGCTCCTCAGTCGTAATTTTAAACATCCAAGACTAGATTTCAAAAGCCCTCAGTCACCTCAACGACACATCCACCTATACCACTCTCACCGACAACCCTACTCGAAGACACGTATCACTTCCTCCACCGTTTAAACTCTGTCTCCATTCCCTCCACCTCCAACCTGCTTATGGCCACCATCGACGTCACCTCCCTCTATACTTCTATTCCCCATGCAGAAGGCCTATCCTCCCTCCGACACTATCTTTCTTTCTATCTTTCTCTACGCCCCCCACCCCAGTGCCCCTCGACCGAATTTCTCCTCAATCTCGCCACTGTCGTCCTGCCTAAAAATGCATTCTCTTTCCAAAACTGTTTTTATCTCCAAAAGAATGGCACAGCGATGGGAACGAGGATGGCGCCATCGTACGCCAATCTCTTCATGGGCCACCTTGAAGAGAATTTCCTTTCGCAGCAACCCTTCCAACCTCTTTTCTGG
>CM073778.1:92461006-92656006 GCA_037158775.1 Hetaerina titia | reverse complement strand
TGCACTTTAGCTATGATGGTTCCGCTTTGCACCTTGAGAGCCTGACTAGCCTCGCACTGAATGCCAACATGACGAACTTTTTAACCTCTCCCCATAGCTCGATAACTGCCTGCATTCTCTTAAAAAAAAGCATTAGAGCATATAAATCTGAATATGGTTTCGAGCGCCTAAAGTTGGTTCTACGTATTTGACTACGAGCACGTTAATTTCCGATTTGCTCCGTCACATTCTATCAAGACCGGGAATGCATGTACCACGTCTTCAAAATGTATTGTTAGATGTTATTAATTTACATGTTTACTCCTGCTGACGATTCAACATTCATGAAGAGCGAAAAACTAAACATGTCGACCAAAATACATCCGAGGAGAGCGTAAATAAATGGTGAAGAAATTGATTTAGAAATAACACCATTCAATTGGAATTAACTCATCGCAATTGTTTAATATGCAAATTACTTTTCGTACAATTATGCTAAATTATTCATAATTAGTGAGGGTAAAAGAAAGAGAACAAACTGCACTTCCACTCACTTGTGTGTGTGTGGAGTGCAAAGTTTTCATTTCTCTTTCTTTCACCCTCACCATGAAGGAATTCCACAAAGTTAAGCCTGAAACTGTTAGCTTTATTCATAATTAGTTCATAATGTTTTAAAATTTAAGGTATTTATGTTGAGAGGATACGCAGAACAGGTTACCTTCTTTATTCCAGCATAATTTTCTTAGAGTGAACTTGACGCAAATAAATGATTAGACTATCACTCAGACTTTAGCATGAAATATACATTTTTCATTAACTGCTACATCTGCCTAGTATACCTTTGAGGAACATTTGCTTATGGGAATATCAATATGCTCGTTAACAGGCCACATGCACAGGGAGTCGAATTATGTGAATTGAAAAAGATGGGTTGCTAACTTACCCCAAGTGAATTGACGATTAAATATCATAAAAAGTATAATGATGGATAAAGCAGAGCAGGCTGGTTAGTAGGACTTTAGATTTCTGAACTGAGAGTCCCAGGTTCATATCTGTGTGAATGCCCTGGATATTCTCAACGAATGTCATTCTTGGTGATTTCATAGGCATCAGAAATTTCCGGTACACCCGCAAGTGTACCACGGAAAGGAAGTGCCCGCGCTGAATTTGTGCATAACCAAGCCGAAGGGTAAGTTCTATGGGAACTACGTGTACCATAGTCATCGATAGCAAAAGGATATTGTACTCTATAACTGCTGGTTTATATGGTACATTGAATATGATATCGCATGATTTGAATCGGTGTAACCATCGCAATCACGTCGCTGCGGAATCGCGCGGAACTCATGCTGATCATCGAATCTGGCGAAGGCCTGTATAATAAGAAAGATATTTTTATTTTCCGGGTCATTCTACACACCCACCGTATCTGAAATGGCCACAATCGATATCGGAATACATGTGATTTCCCTCTCTTTATTAATTAGTACGTTAGAATTCACTGCTGAGTACTTAACATACCGCGGTATTTTAACCCGATGCCTTTAATTATGAATATTATCGATATTTATTACATAACCTCTGTGTTATCATCAATTCGATAAATTTTAAATGCCGATTTTTATTCTGATCTGCAGACAGTCTATTAACACCGAGTATCGCATCTGCGCGCGTGGCGACGTCTATATGGTGTTACACTTTGAATTATTCAATTCTCTTCTCCATTTAAAATTGACAACGCGTAAAGAGTTTGACAATATTTTTGTACGATTTGGATAAGGCGATAAATGTAATTAATAATGGTATTCGTTCTATATCCTCATTATATTGATCAATCGCTGTTATTTATGACTTGGAGACATGGTCGTTGAAACAGAGAAACTAGCGTCGACGCTTTTGAGATATATTGTGGACTAGGACGGGAAGAGAATAAAATGCAAAAAGGAAAACAAACAAAGAGATACAAGGCAGGAGGAGGAAGAGTGTTGTGGATTGAATCCAAAGGGAGCAGGAAATGTCTATGTGAAGCATTGTCATCGGGACTTTGAAAATTGTAATAGAGCTTCATTTATAATATAGGACATGTAGTATTACATTAGATAGAGTAGAGAAGAAGATGGAAGAATGTAAACACAGAGTTAGGCAAAATAAGGTACAGAGAGTTAAACAATAAATTTAGAAGGGCCAGCAAAGCAAAAGAAGAATGGTGGAAAACGCAATGCGAGGATATGGAAAGTTTACAGAAGAAGGGTGAAATTGGTGCTCTATACAGCAAGGTTAAGTTATTATCGGGAAGTAAGAAGGCAAGATCAGTGCTAACAGTTAAAGATACGTGGGGTAAGATAATAGTTGAACCAGGAAAAATCCAAGAGAGATGAGAGAAATATATAAAAACATTTTATGACAGAGAACTTAGCCCAACAAAGTTAGTCATAGAAAAGGAAAATTACGTAGAAGAAGATAGCTTAGGTCCAGGCACACTCGACGATGAAATAGAAAGGGCATTAAAGGAGATGAAAGAAAATAAGGCCGTGGGAGTGGACAACATTCCTGGGGAACTGTTGATGTGATTAGGAAAATTTGGGAAGGAGACTATATGGACTGATTCTTAGTATCTACTAGGTGGGGTTGTCGGCACAAGAGCGTACCGGTTTCTGAACGCTTCGCTCGGCCGGGATCTCGAGGGACCATCGCCCCCCACGGCCCGAGGACGGCTGGTCGTGGCACCTCCAAATGCGCCTTACACTACGATCCGATGCGCGCTCGCTCTCTGGTGGTCGCATCTGGACTACAGTTTATTAATCCCGATGAAGACAGGTCTAGGCATACTCAACGATGAAATGGAAAGGGCATTATTTAAATGAAAGTAAAAAAGGCCGTGGGGGTAATCAAAATTGCTGGGGAAATTGTGAAATGTTTAGAAAAATCTGGGAAGGAGACTGATGGTTGATGGATATGGACTGTTTCGTAGTATCTATGAGGAAGGTTTTTGGCCGGAAGACTTTGTGAGATCAGTGTTAGTTCCTATGCCGAAAAAGGTAAAGGTAACATCATGTGAGGATTACAAAAGAATATGTTTGATATCCAACGCAGCTAAAGTTATTCCCAGGATCATCAACAAAATGGTAGAGTAAGGCAAAAGATTACTTGGGGAAAGATCAGTTTGGGTTTAGGAAAGGAAGAGGTACGTGTGATACCATTGCAATAATGAGATCACTAATCGAGAGGAATATAGAACACAATCAGGACGTTTTTGCCTGTTTTGTAGATTTCGAAAAAGCGTTTGATAGAGTGAATTGGGAAAAAATGATGCGTGTATTGCAGAAAATAGGAATTGACTGGAGGGACAGGAGACTGATCCGCAATCTGCACATGTCTCAGACTACTCTGGTGGGAATGGGGAACGGAGAGTTCGGATGGGCAGTGTTAGGAAAAGGCAGTGTTTGGAAAAGGTGTAAGGCAGGGTTGCCCATTGTCACCGGAGCTGTTCAACGTATATTTGGCGGAATAATTAAAGAGGCATGTGAAGACTTGGAGGTAGGAATGAAAGTCGGAGGGGAATTCGTAAAATTGGTTAGGTTTGCTGATGACCAAGCATTAGTTGCTCAGTCAGCCAAAGGATTGCAAGCATTGCTGAGTGAATTGGAGGTTCAGTGCGATAGATATGGGATGAGAATCAATATTAATAAAACAAAGGTTATGCGATTCTCGAGAAAGAAAAAGGTTAAGCTAAACATTAAAATAGGAGGAGAAAAAATAGAGCAGGTAGAACAGTTTACATATCTCGGAAGTGGTTTGGACCAATATGGTCAACGTAGTAGGGACCTAAGGAGAAAAATTGCGCTAGGCAAGGAGGATTTCTCAAGGAGGATGGAGTTGATGACGAGGACATTGAGTTTTTAAAAACTCTGTATGGAGCGTAGCTATGTACGGCGCGGAAACGTGGTCACTGAAGCAGGAGAATAGACGTAGATTGGAGGCTTTTCAAATGTGGGTGTGGAGAAGAATGGAGTAGGTGAAATGGACCGAAAGGAAAACAAATGAGGATGTACTAGAGATGGCGGGTGAGGAGAGGGTTTTGTTGAGGGAAATCGTATGGAGGCAGGAAAAATGGATGAAAGGCCTATTGAGCGGTACTGGGATGTTGAAGAGGGTAATAGAGGGGTGAATGTTGGGGAAGCGAGGTAAGGGCAGGAACAGGATAGGGATGTTGGACGGGATGAAGGGAGGAAAGAAGTGCACAGAGATGAAGAGGGACCTGATGTAGATTAGGTTGCTGGATTGGGTTTTGTTTGGAGTTACAAAATGTGTATTTGATAGTTGTGTCCATCCAAATACCTACCTTAACCGGTAGATTACCTTAAAAAAAATTACTAGTTTTGCGTCAGGGGTATGTTTCGCACGTTGATTTATGATCAGATCCAAACGGTCATCTGATACTTACATTACGCTACAGTATAAAGGAGTACGTCCTTTCTGCAACACGGCCAGTTAATGGTTAAAATGTGTATGAAGTGAATACAATAATTCTCCGGTCTCTGCATTTTGAGATAGAAAACATCAGCACCGCTGCTGCTATTGAGCGGTAAGATCGATGAAAACCGTTAAGAACACTCTCGGACGTGTTGAACACTTGATTGTGTGCCACCGGAACACACCATGGTGACACAGGCATGGGACACTTGACGTGCGGTGTGCTCCGCTCACGCCCGAGCAACGCCAGATATTCGCAGTCGGCAGCGCTTAAAATCTGCATCTTTCAGTGGAGATGGACTAAAGAAGAAGATACCGCAATTAATTGGCAGCACTTCCTGCCTCGAAGATTCCACGCCTAATCAAATCTCACATGAATGTTATCGCAATGCAAATCCAACACTGTGTTGCCTCTATGTTCTGTACAAAGACTAGTAATACGAAGTGAGGAGATTTCTGACTGGCCCACAAAGGGGAAAGTAGGAGTTGCAAGTATGCTGTCCTACAGGGGCAGGACTGACGCATTTACGACCGAACTTTCGTTAACTTTTTCCCCTATCGATATTAAAGGGATTACCACGTATTCGACAGATAAACTAAATACACGTTAGTAGCAATCTCAGGTTATTTGCTGACGACACAGTGGTATACAGGGAAATAAGGAGCAAACTAGATCGCGAGATTGTTTCTAAGTCTCTAGAGAGATTGTTTCTAAGTCTCGGATTAACAGGACATTAACTACGAAAAATAGGGTTCAGTATTAACTACGGCCAAGCAGGTAAAATATTTTGGGGTAGTTCTAACACCACGCCTTTCATGGGGAGCACACATCAGAACAATATGTGAATCCGCTTTAAAGAAGCTGGACTTCATGAATGTTTACCATTCTTTTTTTGTGGACTCTATAAATGTTTAGCTTTTGCATGCGTTATTTTTCTTAATTACGGATGGTGCCCTAACACCCCTCGCCACACGTCCTTGCGGCGGCTTGCGGGGTATTAAGTAGATGTAGATGTAAACTCTGGAGACTTACATTGCAAAGAACTATTCTAAACGTTGAAAGCTCCGTAGGACATTTTTCCAGGTACAACCTGGGACCTTCGATTTGTCTCTGGCTGAGAATTGAACATGCACACGAAAAGCTTAAGAAATATGACGAAAATTCTAATGTTTCCGAGGATAAGCAGTTTTCGGGGACCAGTTTAAACTCTCTTTTGAAAGGGGTGAACCACTTGCTCGTGGTAAGTGGTAATTTTATAACCGTAGAGAAACGGCTCGTCAAGATATTTCCCCAGGACTCGTTCAAGTACTAACTCAATTGCATGGTGAATATCTTAGTAAAGGCTCTTAATATTGTTTGAATTGAATATCATCTCTTGTAGATGATATTCAATTCAATTCAAATATCAGCGTAACATACTCCACCAGTGTCACATCTTCTGTATTAATAACATGATTTTCATCCATTGTCTTGACGAGAAAAGTTAGGAGAGTATTGGTTGCGAATTAATTTCTTCTTCATCATCCGCCTCCTCTCATTTTTTTTGGAAAAAGCCCCTTCTCTCACAGCTTCGTCTGAAGATCCACACAGACCTAGCATCGAGTTTAAGCCAATACTTAGCGTCCGAAACTCAGTCATTATTTTCTAAACTGTCTGATGAGCGCGGATTTCGGCAATCTCTTGCATCTTTTCATTCGAATGAGTTATCCACGGAGCTCGATAATCCGTAAGTAATACTTTTCTCTCCTTGCAGGTGCTTAAGATGGAAGGGGTCGTATATTAAGACACATTATCATCACGTTATTGTACCCACCCATTGATAATTATATTCTCGCATATAGAACTACAAGTTCGATGCAATATTGTTCAATTTCCCTCGGAAATATAAACGCTTCGGATTGTCATTCCGGCCGAACGAGAGCCCGTTCCGTCGTATGAAGACTATTAGCGCTGAGTTCGAAACTTTAAACCAAATGTCCCGCGTGGGGAATACATTACTACGTACTTAGGGTGAGTGAAATAGGAGCGACGCCCAACGGTCTCGGAAGAGCTGCGAAACTAAAACAAACGCCCCCCCCCCCCCCGGAGGGATCCCCTTGGAGATGATTCCCCAACAAGTTTGCCCGCCGCGATTCCATTTTCGCATTTCACGGGAACGGTGCGTTGTGGCGGGGGCGTAGAGTGCCATGGCGCGCACATTAAAACGCCCTCGGGGGAGAGGGGACCCCTGGATCAAGTGGGCGGGCACCCTCTCGAGTGTGGAGGGCGCTCTTCTCACCCCCGAATCGACAATGGAAAGGGGGGGCGTGGCCCATAAAGCATTTACTACCAAGAAGAGGACTCGCGCGGAGTGTTTGGGAAGAAGGTTTTTAAGTGTGGCACGCTCAAATGGAAGAAATGAAGGACTGCCCCGTTGGTACAATCCCCGGCCGCCGCTTTAACAACTTGAAGATATCGAGAGTCGTGGAGCGGTCGGCGAATTGGAGGTCTTCCGGCGAGACGAAAGGGGGTTGGCCCACCAAGAGATTGAAGGGATGCGGTCAACTGGTCAGCGATGCCAGGATACGAGCTTCAGTCCCGGATTAGTCAGAAGACTTAGCTGAGACGACGAATTGGAGACGCTTTTGGGCTCCTGGACCCATCGTCCTTGCCACTGCTTTCCTTTCTTACCCATAGCAACAAATACTGAGACCATTACGGATGATTTGTTGGGCATCCATCCATTGCGACTGCATTCAAGATGTTCTGAAGAAATAAAGAAACACTCCTACCACACGATTTGAATCTGATTTGGCTGAATAAGTAGGGCCACTAGTCCTATGAATTATTTCCGTTATTAATAACTTTGAGATTTTCCAAAACTTAAACATGGAATTGATAGGAATACAGTGCGCACACCATTATCACAGAAAATTTAGCAATGCGAAAGATCTGCGCTAAACTCGTCCCGAAGGTCTTTGGACGAAAGACTAAGAAAAGCAGAGTCGAATGTGTCTGCTGGCGATGACCTTCTGCAACGGCAACGCGACGATTCCCCAACCCCCTTACAGTCCGGACTTGGCACCAGCAGACTACTATATCTTAATCCCTATAAAAGGGAAATCCTCCGTCAAAGGACAGCACTAAATGTGACCCTTAATACCGTCAAAAAACCTTGCACGCCTATTAACCTTAAAGACTTTTCGCCTACCGGGGTCCCTTCGAGTCGTGGAAAAAGCGAAAGGGCAAAAGTTTGTCGACGCTCTCAAGGGATGTACTTATTGAAGAATTTTGAAGCATTTTAGCGATATCTGAAATACTTAATCTATTTTTCCAAACTTAATCCCAATAATTTTTATGCAAACCATACATGTTGAAAATGGAGACTGAGGGGCTTGCTGCAGTCTGGAATGACAAGGCATAATGGATTTAAAGAGCTGACGACGGAGCAGGAGAACTATTGCCAGGTAAAGTGACTTGACGGGAAATCAGTGCCAAGCTCACAACGAAAGCGGTTCGCATTCCTGAATATTCGTAATAACGAGGATTCCGACGAAACTGGGCGTGTGTATTCCCACTTGGAGCAAGAGCATTGGAAAAACCGATTGGATTTGATTGGATCAACACTTCGACACTGGTCTCTACCAGATTTACAAGCCACCAACTTTCCTCACATCCTATCCTATGACGAACACGGACCCAAATAAAGGCGTAGAAGTTATCCTCGCGCCATAAATCGTAGAGTATCCAAAATATTAGAGGAGCAAGGCTGGGTATCACTCACGGAGCGAAGATTAAACTACAGATTGAAGGATGTCTATTTAGCAGTGATGTTGAAAATGCATTATTACTCCCATCATAATACGGAAGGAGAGATAATGTCAATAAAACTAGAGACATTAAGTATAAAACAAATAAATGTAAGATGCCATTTTTTCCACGAACGATTTGTGATCAAAATAACATTTTCCGATCTTGGTAGGGGTAAAAATATTCGGGTCAAAATTAGTCTTGTGTGTATTCTCACCCTGCCACACGCCCTATCCGTGGCTTGCATGGTAGTAAAATATCTATAAAATTTATATATTTAAAATATCTAAATGATGGCAAAGCTTATCGATAGACACCGAACCCTTCATTCTTAAGTAAGAGATACCAGTTGCCTGCCCTGATTTCTGCCTGATCGCGCGTCATAGGTGCTAACCCCTAATCTTCATAAATCCGGCGTACACCGAATTCTCTGCCCCTCCCCCATTGCGACCAAACGTGCACCGAGGACACCAAGAATCGTCTCATCATCAGATTCTAAGAACGTTGGGCACTTTTGAAGTACAATACAATGTGTCCCCCAGGCCATCTCCATGGCCCCTACGAATGGATTTTCATCCGCAAATTCGAAAATAGGCTCGGCCAATTATCCTCAGGGATTGATGGATGGTCGCCTCCAGAGGCGGAGGATGAAGCCCCTCTTCAATCCTCTCCCGTCCCACGCCTCCCCTTGCCCACTTCGCTGCCATTGGCCATTAAAATCCCTCTCTTAAAACAATACTTCCATTTGGTCAAAATCAGAGGTCCCTTTCCAACGTGAAGAGTGTGAGCCATGAAAGGAGAAATGTGTGTGCAATGGTGGAACTTCCTCACGTCGAGTAGGAAAGAAAATACAACGCTGTTTCACACAATAGAATTTTATTGCGACCGGTTTCGGTACAGTGTCATCGTTTGGCAATTTTCAGAAAGTGTTTACATGGCAATATAGCACTTGAGGCTGGCGAGGGGAAGAGGGAGGGTGGGGGAGAAGGAGTCTTGCTGATTGGCCGATGGGGCGGAGTAATGCAATTGGGGTGAATGGCAGAGGGCGCTCTTTTTTTTAGCGGCTAAGAAGTCCACGAGGGTTTCAGAAAATGTGCACATGTAACATCTACTTTCAGAAACATTAATGCAATAATTATACGGATAATGTTTACAAACTCTAATACGTGATGTATTAACTTGCCCATGGAAGTCGTTAAGTTGCAATAATGTCGCTAGTGGACTCCGGTGGGCTGCGACTCCCGCCGTCACCACCATCAAAACGGCCGGGGGCCCTTTGACCACCCACGTGATGGCGGGCAGGAAGGGTGAAAGGGCAGAGCGGCGATCGGGATGGCTGGCGCCTCACCCGCGAACCCTATTCCCTTCCTCGTCCTGAAGGAGCCACCGTAGTGGTGAATTGAAGGGCACTAAAATTGGAAACAAAGGGAAGACCGACTGAGAAATTTCTGACATGCCTAATTCCTTGCAGCACTCGGCTCAAACTTACTACCCCAGGGGTTAGGTAACGGAAGAGACTCCATTGGGGATCATTCTCCTTTTCTCTTCGATTGATCAACCTCACTTCCTTGCCGTGAACGTCTAAGAGTAGCTCTGCGCTGCGAATAGTGAGTCAGATGACTTCAACTCCAAGGAAAACTGTAATTGAAATAAGTCAAACAATACGGACCCAAAACTCAGGCATTATTTTCACACCCGTGTTATTTGCGCTCAATAAAGTAATATGCTATCATTAATAGAAAATAATAATTAGTAAAATTTTTATCCACAAATATGGAACCCTTAAACAGATATCCACCCAGCTAACTCATCGGTTGAGAAGCCGCCTCCTTCAAGCGAAGTGCGTGGCATAGTTACTGTGCGTCACTTCCGGCCCTCCGCATCTCCCCGAGTATCATCTCTTCCTAGATAGTTGTAAGTTTAGTCCATTTTCAAAGTATTTCAAAACACAGGTTATTATTCGTAAAAGTACGCCCTCTGAGGTATTGAGTTACATATTCACCCGAGGCATCCATTCTCATTGAAAACGCCTCTGTACATATGCTTTGAATAGAATATTTCTGTATCGGTAATGAAATAACCCGAGTTTCCAACTCTTCCGATGCGTTCTGAGGTTCATTCATGCCGACCTTTGCTTGAGAGTGCAGTGCGAGGGTATTGAATACTCCGAAAGGGCACAAAGGAGGCGATAACGGCGGATGCCCGCTGCTTAAATGTCAAAATATTAGTCCGGAGCGCTGCTGCCTAAAGGAGCGAACGAGAGAGGTCCGGAGAGTTGGAAAGAGGACATGAAGATATTTTAGGACTGTGAGATGGAAGGGATGGTGGCGATAATATTGAACGAAGAAGCAGAAAGAGCCATACACGTAAATACAAGGCGGGGAAGTGGTGGAATATTATTAGAATAAGCAAAAGCTGAGCCAACGTATTTGGTCGTTGTTCAGCCATAGATGAATACCAACTAGCAATAGTGAAGAGGACGTACCCGAATGGGTTTCACTTAAGGAAACACTTGATAGTGATGGGAGAAAGGGCGTTAAGAGAATTGAAATCAAATAAGGCCGTGGGGATAGACAACATTCCTGCGGAACTACTTTAAGGTTAGGAAAAGGGAGGAAGGGTCTATATGTAGGTTTCGTAGCGTTTCTGAAGAAGGAATTAGGCCGGAAGACTAAGTATGATCAGTGTTAGTTCCTATTTCGAAAAAAGGTAAAGGAAAGACTGCGGAAACTGATGACAATAGAACCTCATCTGTGATTTCGTACGCTGCTGATTTGGTATTTATCGTCATAAATAAGTTGTACATCTGAGTAACGAATGGTGGAGAATGTAAAAAAGCAAATTAAATACTTGATCATAGATCGTTAATGACAATAATAAGAGGCATATTCATAAAGTAAGAGCCGTTTGCTTATTATCAAAATTGGCGCTTCGAACACAGCGTTTGCTTGTTCGTGAATGCAAACATCAATATCCGTGGCAATCGTTGATCCCGCCAGCTGTGAAGTGCGTTCTATCATACGATTATTGTATGCAAAAGGATTATAGGCTGCTGAAATTCATCGGGAGTTATTCCTAGTGGATGGACCTACAGTTTGAGTGAAGAGAAGGTTAGCAAAGGTGCCGTGATTTTAAAAATGGACGAACAAATGTCCTTGAAGTGAAGTTGCAGGCCCAGTATTCTGACCGTTGAAATTGCTCCGCAAGTGGAACAAAAACTGCGATGTGATCGTCAATTGACAATGAATCGCCTGGCTGGACAATCTCCTCAACTTGAACGCACTACTGTCTACAATGTCGTTACGGAAAACCACGGATACCACAAATTGTGTGCAAAGTGGGTACCGAAAATGCTCACCGACCACCACAAAGAGCAAAGGATGTCCAGTGGACGAGAGTTTTTAGGCCGTTACCAACAAGATGGAGATGCTGAGACCTTGCACCTAGCGTTTACTTGCGAGCACGGCGATTATGTAGAGAACCGAAATAGGCTTGTGGCTAATTAAAAGTGCCAATAAAATGTGTTGTATATGAGTGTATGTTTTCCTGTGAACAAACGGCCCTTACTTCATGAGCATACCGCGTAACTTCAATATTACCAAAATTCCGCAAGATTGCCTCCTTAGATTAGTTTACTTCACACGATAGGATAACATATGTAATGATGTTTCGCGGCAGAGCAGATAACAGCCACTTGTTAGAGATGTTTTCATATTTCAATTTATTCTGCCTTTTAAATGTTGGTTCATTTTACACGTTCCCCGACGATCTTCTCCGTATTCTATACATATTCTGCTTATCGCTAGATCATTCGTCTCTATAAAGTGTTGTCCCCTTGTTCATTTATCAGTAAATTTTATCTGCCTCCATACTATCCGTCCCCCTCCCTCCAACCCCCTCTCCCCTCTCAACGCCATCAACACCCGCGCTTAGACCCAATAGCCTTACGCTACTTCCATACAGCCACGTTTACTGCCTTCTTTGGATTTACACATGCAACTTCTTCTCTTTGCCCACCTCATGTCAAACTCATCTTCTTCTCTCTTAATATTTTTATCCCCAATCTTATGCTTAGTCTTATCCTTCCCCAAGAACCACCATCTGCGTCAATGCTCTTGTCGTAACGGAGACCACATATCAAACACTTAGCAGTAAAGTGGTTACTAATCTTTTCTTCACATCTTAATTTAACGTACATTTGATCAAATCTTCTTCTTGAAAATCACTTGGCCAAAGCAGACCTACTTTTCATTTCCCTTCTCCTATGCATACCAATATCCCTCCATTTTACTTCCCGAATACACGAACTACTCTCATCCACCTGCTCTCGTTAATTCCTTCCCACCTAAAACATAGATTGGGCTCGTCAACATTTCCAGGATCTCATCGCTCCGGGATTGGCTGTTGCTCCATCGCATACTCTAATATGAAGAGGTAACTTCTATAGTATGTTTGCGCTCCAGCAAACTAGCTGCGGTCCCTCCTCTCGCATTGTCTTTGGTTTACTCGAAGTGTGATCGTACCTTACGCATTCGTGGTCCAGCCGAAGGGAAACGCCGCCTCTGCCACCGACGCCCACCCTCGCTCTCCCATCACCCTAGCGGCCCTCCCCGGCCGTTGGAAGTCCCGCGTCCTCCGATCGTGTGGTGGCCCGCACGAGAGGCCGGGCGGTCGGGGAGATCTCTGCGGGTTGAAACGGCTACCGAGGGGGTGGGAAGAGGGGAATAAAGGGGTAGGGGGAGAAAGGGGGAGGGAGGAGAAAGGGGAAGGGAGGAGAAAGGGGGAGGGGGGAAGAAAGGGGGAGGGGGGAAGAAAGGGGGAGGGGGGAAGAAAGGGGGAGGGGGGAAGAAAGGGGGAGGGGGACGACGAGTCTTTAAAGGAGCCACGCAGGACGGGTTCCGAGGGGGTGCAATAAAAAGCATCCCACGCGCAGGTCGCCCCTTTGATGGGAAGCTGAGACTGTGGGAAAAAGGAAGGAAGATGCTCTTTTTCCTCCTCGGAGAGACAACGGGCAATGAAAATAAAAATATCAATACTCAAAATATATACAATATATTTTAAATAAAAATCAAAATATATACTCAATACAAAATACAATAATATTACTCAACGTCTTGATAGTAGATATATTTACAAATATATATTATTAATAGTGTCGTGCAAGCCACCTATTGGGTAAGTGGCAGGGTGTGAATACACACAAGACTAATTTTGACCCGAATATTTTTACCCCTACCACGATCGGAAAATGTTATTCTGATCCCAAATCGTTCGTGGAAAAAATGTCATCTTACATTTATGTGTTCTACACTTAACCTCTCTACTTTTATTAGCATGATATCTCCTACCGTATTACGGTGAGAGTAATAATAGATTATAACTGGTCAGTATTCGCTAAAGTGTACTCAACATTTTGAAGGTGCGACGCGACTCGCGTTCACGAGGTCCGCCATCGGTCGAAGGTCACGGTTGGTCAACGATGTCTTTCTTCTGTGAATTGGCAATCCGAAGACTCGTCTGAATATAATTGGGTCAGCCATCGTCTCCCCCCTCGGTATTCCTTTTCATATCCTCATCAGCTATCACCACTGCATTCCTCTTGATTACACGCCGAAGTCTTGGAGAAAGTATTCAACACCAGTTCCAAATATAGCCGCGCTTAAGGGATTCACTCAGATGCAGTCGCTCTCGTTTGGTCAGGAGGGGTCCCCGAAAGGCGGCCTGCGACGTTTCGCGGAGATTCGCCGACTGTCGCGGGAGGGAGACTTGTGGGGGAGTGACCTGCCGGGTTCCAGCGGAGGGTGAAAGGGGGAGGGGTCCCCTTTGAGCCGGCTACCATTTCACGAGTGCTGCCAACGACAATGAGTTGGCCAACAAACTTTCCCTCGCCCCTCTTCACCCCTTTCGTCTCCGCTCCCCCACTTCCTCCCTCGGAAAGCTCCTCCGGCACCCACCACTCCACTCTTCCGCCGCCGGCAACCCCGTTCATCTCCTCCCGGACGGACACTCCGCCACTCCACTATCCGCGGCGAGAGCAGCCGTCGAGGTGGGCGGCGGGACATTGGCCGGCGACGAGAAGAGGGCGGCGTAGAAAGGTCTGCGGCAGGGAGATTTCAAGAAGATGGGGCGGGGAGGGGAGGATGTCCTGTACACCGCCCTGATATCCTCCCACCCCTCGGTGCGTTCCACCCGGCCACTGTGGAAGCGTGTTAGCATTGGCATAGAGTTCGCCCACGAAAGTCGTGTTTCTAATGGGCTCCGTCAGTTGCAAAAATCCATATTTAATTTTCCAATCTCGGCCGGAGGCGTTACTCAACGGGATGGCTGTGCAAACTAATGAACGTCTTCACTTATCAAACTGGATTATTCGCCAAAGACAAAAAAACAGATAGCGTGCATTGTTATTGTTTTCGCGCCAACTAAAATTTTTCGGAGAAAAATTTATTTAATTATAATTAATTCATTATTATAATAAGCAGTTCCTGTTAGTAACTTTACAGGCTGGCATTTCTCGTTGCCATAGACGGTCTTCCGGTATTCCATGTCGTTTACTAACCTTAAATAAAGGCTAGCATTCCCAGGGCTTATCACCTCAGCGTCAGTGCTCAAATTAAAATTTTTAAGGGCGACACATATTCCTTCTGTCGTCAAAGCTGTAACAAGGAAATTTGAAGGAGGGGGGAAAAAAGAAAACTAGAAAAATGCTGAGAATATGTTTTATACATGCTTGTATTCATTAGATACGACAGAAGGCTGCCAAAGGGTTATGGAAATCGATATCTAAGTATGAAACATCTGTTTCAGCGGTTGCACAAGTACATCGGCTCCGTTATTCGGTCTTATGAGTTATGGCAGCCCAGGTGAGTTACCGATAGAACACTTCATCGTCATGATTGATAATTATATTATATTTGTATAAAACTATATATATTATGTATATATAAAAAATATATTATAATTTATATACTGAAACGTAATCTACCGGTTAGGGTAGATTATTGGATTGACAGAAATATTAAATAATTATTTTGTAACTCCTACCAACACTCAATCAAGCTACCTACAGTACATCAGGTCCCTCTTCATCTCGGTGTAATTCCTTCCTCCCTTCATCCCGGTCAATATCCCTATCCTGTTCCTACCTTTTCCTCGTTTGCCTAACATTCTCCCCTCTATTACAGTTTTCAACATCCCACTGCCGATCAATGCGCTCTTCATCCATTTTTTCTGTCTTCAAAGTATTCCATCCAATAAACCCCTCTCCTCACTCACCATCCCTAGTCTTTCTTCATTTGTTTTCATTTCGGTCCATTTCACCTTCTTCATTCTTCTCCACACGATCATTTTAAAAGCCTCCAATCTACATATGCTTCAGTAACCACGTTTCCGCACCGAACATAATAGATATAAGGAAAGAGGATAGGAAAACACATAAAAGACGAACACAATAAAGGTGGGGAAGGCGGATTTGAGCAGATGACAAACGTAAAAACATTTCCTTAACCGGGATTTGAACACCGCGGGCGGAACTTGCCGGGACGATACTTTACCACTTAAGCTATTAAGGAAACCTAATTTACACAGAGATCTGCGATGTTTTAAATCGCTTCTTTAATGCGGTCCTTTTTAGCGCCAACGCGATCTCTCGCTCTCACTGTAGCCATTTTGCCTTCTTGGCAAAACTATCTAAGGCGGCCAAAAACTGAATAACGACATGCCCTGAGGACGATGAACGACTCGGCCATCGAAACGTCGGCAAACCTACGAACGTGGACCCGGTGGGAAACCCGAATAATCTTGGAAAACATTATTCGCTGGGGAAGTACCAGATCATGCCTGAGAAAGGTGTTGGCACCACCGATAATTCGAGACTCAGTGATTCCCTATTTTGTATGTTTCAGTTTCTTTGTTTGTGTAGACTAGTCTATTTACATTATTGTGCACATTCGTGGGATTTTCAAAAAAGCGACAAAAGTGTTATATATATATATACATATATATATATATATATATATATATATATATATATATATATATGCAAACATACACACACACACATATATATATATATATACACATATATATATATATACATATATACACATATACACATTCATTCAAACAGAAATAGGTATAAGGAAAGGGGATAAGAAAACACATAAAAGGCGAACACAGGACAGGTAGGGAAGGCGGTTTTTGAGCAGATCACGAAAGTAAAAATATTTCCTTATCCAGGATTTGAACAACGGACCTTCCACTTCAGGTTTCCTTATTAGCTCAACTGGTAGAGCATCCGCCCGGAAAGTGGAAGGTCCGTGGTTCAAATCCCGGATAAGGAAATATTTTTACTTTCGTGATCTGCTCAAAAACCGCCTTCCCCAGACGTCCTGTGTTCGCCTTTTATGTGTTTTCCTATCCCCTTTCCTTATACCTATTTCTGTTTGAATGAATATTTGTGCGCCGTATGGCGGGATTTTCAAGTTTGAATATATACACATATATAAATATATATATACACTTATATATATAAATATATATATACACACACATATATATATATGTATATATATATATATGTATATATATGTATATATATATATGTATGTATATATATATATACATATAAAACCATAAACACAGTAATCAACCCGAAGGTCGGTTTAGTAGGTGATGGTAGAGCTCACCCATGTACCAAGCCCGACGGCGTGTGAATATTCACACATCAGGGTAGGGGGGCCAGTTCCTTTCCCTGTGCCGGTTATGATTTCCCAGAAAGACCTGGTACCCGAAAAATCAACTAGCTTGTGTGGAGCTGCAGGTGCCCAAAGTGCCTTGCCCGGGAATCGAACCCGGGACCCTCCGGTCAGTAGTCCAACTCCAACCCACACAACCCACTAGACCACCGCGACCCGCATACATATATATATATATATATATATATATATATATATATACATAATCTTTGAAATTGACACTCTCGAGCGACGCACAAACACACGGATACTACGAGCTCGTAAATATTCAAAACACAGAAACAAAAAGAAAGAACACTGACAGTATATATTGACGGTGGAGTCGTCGAAACGCCAATACATACTATGAGTGTCCCTTCTTTATGTTTCTGTGTGTTGAATATTTTGTATCCTTGTGTAGAATATTTTCCATCCGTGTGTTTGTGTGTTTATATATTTGTGTAATTATACATTTATAATATATATACATATGTATATATATGTAATTATATTCATTCATGCATAAAAACAGACATAAGGAAAGGGGATAGGAAAACACATAAAAGACGAACACAGGACATAGGGGAAAGGCGGATTTGAGCAGATCACAAATGTAAAAAATATTTCCTTAACCGGGACTGAAACACCGGACCTTCCACTTTCCGGGCGTCATTCCACTAAAACTTTGCAGAAGAACACCGACACACCAGGGCAGCAGACGCAGAACAAGAAGTCGACATTATTTAGAATAGGTACATGGAATCTCAAGACAATATTGAGGGTAGGAAAATTAGAGAATATTAAGCGAGTAATGGAAAGATGTGATATAGATATTTTAGGTCTATGCGAGGCGAGATGGAAGGATAGCGGTGATTACTGGAGTGATGATTATAGAATAATATACAGCGCCGGGGACGAAAGCCAACGAGGGGTTGTAGTAATATTAATTAAGAGGTAGGAAGAAGCGTAGTCAACATAGAGCAAGTAACTGATAGAATCTTACTCGTAGATATTAAAGCAGAGCAGACAAACTTGGTCATTGTTCAGGTATACATGCCTCCGAGAAACCACAAGGAGGAAGAAGTCGATAGATTGTACGATGAGTTAGAGGATATAATCGCGTGTGTTCCTGCAAGGAAACATTTGATAGTGATGGGGAATTGGAATGCGACGGTAGGTGAAGAAAGAGATGTTGATGAGGTGGGGGACTATGGGTTAGGCACGAGGAATGGAGCGGGAAGAAAGCAATTGAGCTTTGCAGGAGACAGAGGTTAGTCAATACAAACACATGGTTTAGACACACATGTTTTGTTCAGTTCCCCGAAAGCGGATGCGGCCTCAGACCACAATTTAGTTGTTATGAAATGTAACGTCCTTTTCAAAAAGGAAAGGCAGGGGCGGCGGGTTAGGAAATGGAATGTAGAATCATTAAATGGATGAACAAGGAAGTATCACCAAGGTTGAGAATATAATGGAGGACGGTAAATGCTGAGTGCTATGAAAGAAAAATGGGAATGTACCAGGAAATGAATATCGAGACCTGAAAAACTATAGCAAC
Organism: Hetaerina titia; assembly: GCA_037158775.1. NCBI lineage: Eukaryota > Metazoa > Arthropoda > Insecta > Odonata > Calopterygidae > Hetaerina > Hetaerina titia. Next base: position 92,637,474 of record CM073778.1, on the reverse strand, counting down.
CGTTAACGGGAAAAGGATAAGGAAACCATTGGTCTCGGATAAGATGATTGCAAAAATGGATGAGAGAAGAAGATAGAAGAATGTAAACACATATTTAGGCTAAATGAAGTACAAAGAGTAAAGCAATAAAATGAAACGGGCCACAAATAAAGCAAAAGATGAATGGTGGAAAACGCAATGCGAGGATATGGAAAGAGGAAGGGTGACATTGGTATGCTCTACAACAAGGTTAAGTTACTATCGGGAAGTAAGAAGGCAAGATCTGTGCTAACAATAAAAAACAAGAGGGGTAAGATAATAGATGAACCAGAAAAAAATACAAGAGAGATGGAAGGAATATATTGAAACACTTCCAACCAACAAGGCCAACAAGGTTAGACATAGAAAAGGATCATGACGAAGAAGAAGAGGGCTTAGGTTAAGGCATAATCGACGATTAAATAGAAAGGGCATTAAGGGAGATGAAACCAAATAAGGCCGTGAGGGTAGACAACATTTCTGTGGAACTAATGAAATGCTTAGGAAAATTTGGGAAGAAGACTCTATATCAACTGATTCGTAGTATCTATGAGGAAGGAATCTGGCCGGAAGATTTGTCATATGACTGTTAGTTTCTATTCCGAAAAAGGTAAAGGCTAAATCATGTGAGGATTATAGAAAAATAAGTTTGATATCCCACGCAGTCAAAGCTATTCTCAGGTTCATCAGCAAAGCGGTTGAACGTAAGGCAAATGATGACTTAGGGGATGATCAGTTTGGGTTTAGGAAGGGGAAAGGTACGCGTGATGTCATTGCAGTAATGTGATCACTAATCAAGAGGAATATAGAATACAATCAGGACGTATTTGCCTGTTTTGTAGATTTCGAAAAAGCATGGAATGGAGTGAATTGGGAAAAATTAATGGGTGTATTGCAGAAAATAGGAATGGATTGGAGGGACAGGAGACTGATCCGCAACCTGTACATGTCTCAGACTGCTCAGGTGCGAGTGGGGAACGAAGAGTCCGGATGGGCAGTGTAAGGAAGAGGTGTAAGGCAAGGTTGCCTATTTACACGGGTGTTGTTCAACGTAAATGTGGAGGAAATGATTAAAGAGGCATGGGAAGAACTGGAGGTAGGAATGAAAGTCGGAGGGGAATTCGTAAAATCGGTTAGGTTTGCTGATGACCAAGCATTGGTTGCTCAGTCACCCAAGGGGTTGCAAGCATTGCTGAGTGAATTGGAGGTTCAGTGCGATTGATATGGGATGAGAATCAACATAAACAAAACAAAGGCTATGCGATTTTCCAGAAAGAAAAAGGCTAAACTATACGGTAATATAGGAGTGGAAAAGTAGAGCAGGTAGAACAGTTTACGTACCTCGGAAGTGTTTTTGATCAGCACGGTTAAAGTAGCAGGGACGTAAGGAGAAGAATTTCGCTAGGCAAGGAAGCTTTCTCAAGGAGGTTGGAGCTGATGACGGGGACGTTGAGGAGGAAATTTAAGACAAGACTCATAAAAACTCTTACATGGAGCGTATCGTAGACGTAGATTGGAGGTTTTTGAAAAGTGGTTGCGGAGAAAAATGGAGAAAGTGAAATGGACCGAAAGGAAAACGAATGAGGATGTACTAGAGATGGTAGATGAGGAGACGGGTTTGTTGGGAGATACTATATTCTATGGAGGCAGGAAATATGGATGAAAGGCGTATTGAGCGGCAGTGGGATGTTGAAAGTAATAGAGGAGACAATGTTGGGTAAATGAGGAAAGTGCTGGAACAAGATAGGGATTTTGGATGGAATGAAGGGAGGAAAGAAGTACACCGAGATGAAGAGGGACCTGATGTGCAGTAGGTTGCTGGATTGGGTTTTATTTGTAGTAACAAAGCCGGCCCCGCCGGCGGCGGGGTGACTTCCTCATATGCCAATCCAAGGCTCGCGTGTTCGTTTCCCGCCAGGGTGGGTTTTTTTCCACTTAGGGCTGGGGTGTTAGTTGTTATTGTTTTGTTGTCATTGTTCTCCGATGTAAAGGCCAAAAAGTGCTGATTTCGGACCAAGACGAATAAATTTATAAATAAATATAATATTTGTATGATAGTTGTGTCCATAAAACAAAGCCTAACTTAACCGGTAAATTACCTAATAATAATAATATATCGGTTGAAGTGGCGAGATTGCGTTGTCTAACACAAATATAGATAAAAACATTAAAAAGACACCCACATGCATTCGGAATTACAATGTCCGAACACCTTCTGACCAAAGGATCTGAGGAGAAAGATGAAAGGAGCGGAAGCAGTTTATGGTTTGAGAGGGCGGGGAAAATTTGGGAAGTGTGGGATTGAGATTGATTAATTTGGAAGATAGTGTAATGAAAAATTTGTTGGAGGGTTGGTCGTTTATAGTGAAATGTTCATCCCTGAGAAATTGAAATTTTCTGAGAGCCATATGTTCGTCTGATCAAGTGTCTTAATTTAAGTGCGGTGTCGGAGGGTGCGATTGATATTAAAGTGGAGACGCTATAGCATTTCTTAAAGTGTGTGTTGATTGGCCACCTACTTCCCTGGCAAACAGTCTCTGAAATCCATCCTAAAAAAACAACCATATTTCACGAATCAAATCCCACCATAACTAACCTTTTTTCCAAATGCCCCCAGGTTACATTCAAACCCCTCGCTAACATATTAGATCTGCTTCCATTAACAATTATAAACTCTGGCCCGTCCAAAATCTACTCCCATCTCCAGCATTTAGCGAAGATGCAAGACGTGTCCTATTCTTACAACCAAAATCCCGCCCCTACCACTCACCCGCCACTACTCGTGCCCCTCTTGCAATGCAATCTGTCTTCTGTAATGCCAAGTATGATCAGCCGCCTACATTGGTCAATGTACCACGCCCCGTGACTTTAGAATCAATAATTACCGCGCTTCCTGCAAACATTTTTCCATGCCTACGATACTCCCATTGCCGAAGTGCGTCTCGACCCACCACAACACTCTATTTATCAAACTCTATACCGTCTGCATTTTCTCAGACGAACGAGGTAGACGAAGGAATATAAAGTCAGAGTTAGATAGAAAGAAAGTGTAAAGAAGATTTGAATTATAAAGTGGTGCGAAAAGGTAATACATTGGGGCGAAAGGGCCATGGTGGAAGACGAAATGCAGGATTAAGGAAACTTAACAAAGAAAAGGGGTAATTGGAGCGCTCTAGAGAAAGGTGAAAGCACTGCCAGGAAGTAAGAAGAAAAACTACTTGCCAAAATACGATGAGTTAGAAAAATTATTAAATGAACCGGAAAAAAATTTGGAAAGTCTAATGTAACATATGGAAGAACTGCATGGTAAAGAACTTAAACCAACAAGCTTACACATTAAAAGATAATATGACGTAGATGAATATAGCTTAGGTCCAGGCGTACTCGACGATGAGATAAAAAGGGGTTTAAGGGAGATGAAATGAAATAAGGCCGTTGTGGTTGACAATATTCCTGCGGAACTAATGAAATGCTTAGGAAAATGTGGTTAGAAGACTCTGTATGGACTGATTCGTAGTATCTATGAGGAAGTAATCTGGCCGGAAGATTTTGTGAGATCGGTGTTAGTTCCTATTCCGAAAAAGGTAAAGGCTACATCATGTGAGGATAACGGAACAATAAGTGTGATATCCCACGCAGCTAAAGTGGTTCATAAGAGGGAGTGTTAGAGAAGAGGCTAAAGGATTAATTAATGGAAAATCAGCGGAGAGCACGAGTAATGCCATTGTAGTAATGAGATCACTAATCGAGAGTTATATGGAGTACAATCAGGCTGTATTAGCCGGTGTCGTAGTTTTCAAAAAGGTGTTTGATAGATTGAATTGGGAAAAACTAATGAGTATATTGCAGAAAATGCATCTACTCAATACCCCGAAAACCCCTTCAAGGGGGTGTGGTGGGGGGTTTTAACGGCACCAACCGTAAATTAGGGAAAAAAACCGCATGCAGAAGCCACAAATTTATAGCCGACAAACCAAATATGGTAAACATTCATGCACGAACCCTTTCGCCCAAACCCTTTCACACACATGCAAACCCACAAACTACCAACAAACATACTCATGCACAATCTTTGAATTTTTAATTTTATTCCGATTTGTAACTTAAATTTTCTTAATATTTCTAAATGGACTTCGGATTCTTACTGTTGTGATTTCTGATAGTTCTGGGGAAGAATGAGCATTTGAATCTATCTCCCTTATTTCATCTTTCTGTTCTGATCTACCTAAGTAGTGTGGGGCCATTATTGATCCTTTTGTGTCATCGTTAAACTCGATGGTTCTGAATCTCTCTAAAAGTCTGTCTCGCTTGTTCTCTTCGTATTATAAGTGGCTCCCAGCCTAAATCCCCTAAGAGACCTGTCACACTTGTGGTCTTGTCATATATATTTATCACGAATCTATCTGATTTTCTCTGGATTTTATCTAACTCTTTTTGATAGATTTTCCCCCAAGGATCCCAAATACTTGGGGCATATTCAAATATGGTCTAGCTAGAGCAAAATAACACCTCTCTCTTAACTTTCTCTCTCTTTCTCTTTCTCATTTCCCTACCCCCCGTTTAATGAAGCTCGGTTTCTTTAAAGCGGATCCGCATATTGTCCTGATATGTGCTCCCCATGAAAGGCGTGGTGTTAGAAAAAAATATGTATATCTCTTTCCTTTGAGCACAACCTATCTATGACTAGTATTTGTTTGCGATTTGGCAAGAAGTGTCTAATCCAATTAATAATTTTCTCATTGATTCCATAGCATCTAAGTTTATGTAACAGTTTTTTGTTGTGGAACTTTATCGAAGACTTATTAGAAATCTAGGAATACTGCGTCAATATGCGTGTTGTTTTCTCACGATCTTAGTATATCGTGAATGAAAAGACCTAATTGTGTTTCACAAGATCTGCTCTTCCTAAATCCGTGCTGGTTGTGTCTTAGTATTTTCCTACTATCAAGAAACCTCATCATGTTACTGACATTAATGTGCTCTAATATTTTACAAAAGATCCACACAAGCAAGCAAGCCACACCCAAACCCAGCCCAGCCCCGCCAAACGCCCTTGTGGCAAGCCGCCACAAGGGCGTTTGGCGGGGGGTGTTAGGATACCACCCAAAAAAAAGGAAAAGCCGCATTCAAAGCTAACACACACATGCAAACCCAAATCCACAGTAGTGCATACATTCATAGAAACATCCTATCGTTATAAACGCATGCAAACACAATTCAACCTCCTCTCACTCCACAAACATTCAAGTACACATGCTTAATTACAACAAATAATTGTATCTTAGGACGCAGCAAGAAACCTATGCAAGAACGTGCAAGGCAGATTCAAGTAAGGGAGTTATATGGGCTAGCTTCAAGTCACTAGGAACTGAACCACCTTCTATCGATTTTAAAAAAAATATTTTCTAAAAACGAGGCAATGTCTTCGGATAATTCCATTAATATTCTAGCAGGTATTTCTTCCGGACCAGGTGATTTGTTTGGTTTGATGCTACGTAGTAGATGCTCTATTTCATTCTTGGTGAGTGTTATGTCGCTCATGCGTTCCCCGGAAGGGTGTGGAGGATCGTTTGGTGGGTTTGTGTCTTTATTGCAGACGCTCTAGAAACACTTGTTTAAAATGTTTACTTTTTTCACGCTATCTGTAGTAATTACTCCGTTTTCCGTCTTTAAAGAATGTACAGTTGGACGTTTACCTTGTATTTCCCTAACATAGGACCAGAATGACTTTGGATTTTCCTCCAGATATTCGCTGAGCATTTTAGATTTAAAAGAGCGTAGGGCTGTGCGCATGATACATTTTGTTTTACTAAGACATTCTTTAAATTTCTGTTTTGATGTATTCACATAAACAATATCGTCACTTTTTAAACTCTTTTTAAATTTTGACTTTAGCCTTCTTTGCCTTCTTAATAGCCGATCTTACTTCCCCGTTGTACCATCTAGGTTCCCTATTGTCGCATGTAAGTTTGGATGGGATGTACGTCTTCATTCCTTCGAGCAAAATATTTAAAAAATAACTCCAGCTTTTCTCTGTATCGGTTGCCAGTGTTCTTGTCTTGTATTCTGGCAATTCCTTTTTTTAATATTCTCGTAGTCCATTAAAATTCGCCTTGTTGAATAAGTATATTTTACGCTCTTCTTTGTTAATTTTCACGAGCCCCGTTTTTAACTCTACAAAAATTGCCTTATGGTCACTAATTCCGTCCATTATTTCAATGTTTTTTACGATTTCGGGCGTAGAAGTCGCGAAGATATCAAGTATTCTGTGGCCCCGTGTGGGCGATTTAACAATTTGTTCTAAGGAGTGCTTTGTGAATATATGAAGGAGTTCTTGGCATGATTCTCTGTTTTTGGAGGATTTTCTTACGCAGTACTTGTCCCAGTCAATTGACGGTAGATTTGTTTCACCAGCGATTATAATAATACTATTGCTACGCTTGTTACTAAGAGAGGGCATTTGGTCGTCGAGCTTGTTTAGAATATCTGTACTAGAATCTGGGGATCTATAAAATGAGCACACGAATAGGCTTCTGTCATTGTAGTCCTTTATGTTACACCAAACGCTTTCTACACTATTTTCGTCCCATTCGTATCTTTGGCTACTAAGATGTGACTTTACAGCTATGAATACTCCCCCACCCAATCTATTAGGTCTGTCCCCTCTGTAAATTGTGAAACCGCTTGTAAAAAACTTCGTTGTTTGCTTTATCTCCCCTGAGCCAACCCTCCGTTCCAACCACTATGTCTGCGTGATGTATAAGGCGAACGGTAACTACGGCCGTATGAAATAAGGAGAAGAGTTGACCCCAGCCGTACTCTTATAAATGGCCAAAGGATAGGCAACGGGAGTAAGAAAAGATATAAGTTACCAGAAAATAATAAAATAAATATAATAAAAGATACTAAAAATAAATTAATTAAACAGATACCGCAAACGGTCAAAACATCCGTGTGTCTAATGATTAAATAACAAATTATTCTAACACATGAAAATTAATCACGCACTCTCTAGCTTGGATGCACTTTGCAGAATTGATCCTTGCTAGTCTCAATCACTGACACTCAATCAAGACTTACGAAAGGCTTCCCTCTACGCCAGTGGTCCGACAGTCGCACGAAATAAAATATACTAACTACTGAAGGAAAATAATCACGCACTCTCTAGCTTGGATGTGTCCTGTAGCATTGATCCTTATTAGTCGCAAGCACTCACACCCAATCAAGACGCACGAGAGGTTTCCCTCTACGCCAGAGGTCCGACAGACACTCACTTGCTTGGGTATGCTAAGACGCCTTAACCCTTGCAAATCTCACTCACAGGTCTTCTGTGGAATTTCTTCTGACAGTTAGTACTGTGACTCACACCTGTGGAAAAGGTATGGGGAGTGCCCAGAAACCTACACCGTGTTTCGACTGCAAAGCAGTCCTCTTCAAAGAAGGAATGATCCCGTCTCATGTGTGGTGGCTTTTATATACTGTGTGGCGTAACGGTCAAAAATGGGGGGTGGGGAAAGATATGACGTGAAAAGTCGGTTAGAATGAGGGGGGGGAGTGGGGATTGGTCAATTAGGGATGGGTTGTTTTTGGTGGTCAGGGACAGATGGGTGGGAGGGGGGGGGCGATTAGCTGTGTGCGGGTGACAATCGAGGCCCAGTCATTGGTGGTGATTTTTTGTAGTGGAAAGGTTCTGGTGATTTGTTAAGGAGATTAAGGATGATGAGATGGGGCCATGGTCATGGTTCATGAGTTCATTTTGGGCGCAGTGGATGTGGATGCTTTCGTAGTAGTCTAATAAGTGGTTCAGTGCTGTGCCTATGAGTTTTAAATTTTTCAAATCAATTTTGTGTGACTGTTGATGCATGTGTTCTTTAAATCATGTGAGGATATTTCTGCGTGTTTGTCCAATGTAAGATTGGTCATATTCGGGACAGTGTATCTCGTAATGCCTGAGGGGTAATTTTAGGTAATTCCTTTCGTCAGCGGGTAATAATGTGGTGCTGTCTTGAATAAGTTTTTTGTGTTTTTGTTTCTTGAGGATCCTGTCGATGATGTTTGCGTTGTAACCATTTATAGCGGCGGTTCGTTTTATGTATTCCAACTCTGTTTGGAATTTTTCCTTGCTTAATGGGGCGTTAACGAGTCTATGTATTAGGGAATGAAACGCCGCGTGTTTGTGTGTACCGTGATCAAAGGACGAATGATGTAGTATGTAGTTGTTGTGTATGTAGTGTGTGTGGGTTTCCTGTAAATGTCGAATGAAAGATTGTTTGTATTAGTCCGATTTACTCTAATATCCAAAAGCGGTAGGGATTGATTGGTTTCTATTTCATAGGTGAAGTTAATGGTAGGGTATTGGCTATTGAGTTTTTCAAATAAATGCTCTAGAGGGGCTTGGTTAGTATCATAAATTGTAAATATATCATCGACGTATCTTAGCCAAGTGGTAGGGAAATACTCGAAAGTGGCTTTGCAGTTGTCTTCTAATTTGGTCATGAACAGGTTCGCAAGGAAAGGGGAAAGGGAATTACCCATTGTGGTGCCAAAGTTTTGCTTGTATACCTTTTGGTTTACAGTGAAGTAGTTTTAGTTCATAATCAGATTTGTTAATACCACGTACTCTCTAACAATTTCTTTGGGGATCTGTTTAGAATGGAGCCAATCTTCCAAGAAGTTTATTGTGTCTGGTATGGGGACACTAAGAAATAGGGACTCAACGTCAAAGGAAACTAAGATTTCGGTGTGTTTTAGTGTGATGTCTTTAATAGTTTTAATGAAATCGAGGCTGTTTTTAATATTAGACGTACTCTGGAAGCCGATGTTGGTGAACTGTTGAGTGAGCCATTGTGAGATATTGTATGTGGAAGAGTTGATCGCGGAAACGATGGGATGCCTGGGACAATCTTTTTTGTGTACCTTGGGAGGGCCATAAAGGCGTGGCAGGATAGAGTTTGATATTGTTAGTTTAAACTTGAGTGCTTTGTCAATAAGGAGTTTGCAATTGGCGATTGCGGATTTTGTGTCGTGGACCATTTTGTTGAGTGGATTCCTAGGGACATTGGTGTATGGTCCATTGTCAATGAGGGTGTCCAGTTTAGCTCATAATTACATTGTTTCCATATTGAAACCGTCGGAGCATGACTGGGGTGGTGGCTCGACCAATAGCCATTGTCATTTCTTTCGTCAGCACACCCCCGGGGTTCACCAGAAGTTTCTACGCCATGGCATCGGGGCAGTTCACGACGAGAGGGCATCCACGCCCCCCCCCCCCCCCGCCATCCTTCGCGAGGCCGCGTTGAGTCACCAGCCACACTACGCCGCAATGCTTTCGCATTCGCATGGCACCCCACGATTCTCTCAAAGATCACGTGGAAGGGGACGGTCCGGCAAAATTCACGCAGCATCCGTTCCACGCATCCCAACTATAAAACTGTTAAGTAACCACTTCACTGGCTACGTACACTAGAAGAACACAAATAAGGAATTCCAGAAAAAGGCCGGGCTAACACGCAACGCAGTCACCAACTATTAGGTAACACTCCACTCATGCAGGACGGGTCACTTACAAATTAATTAGTTGCACTAATGTATTCACGTATATGACACTAGAAGAACACAAATAAGGAATTCCAGAAAAAGGCCGTGCTAACACGCAACGCAGTCACCAACTATTAGGTAACACTCCACTCATGCAGGACGGGTCACTCACAAATTAATTAGTTGCACTAATGTATTCACGTATATGACACCACCCGAAGGGCGCGTAGCGATGGGAGGCCAGCCGTGAAGTGTATGCACGAGGCGTTCGTGCATCCGCTGCACCCCCAGCCCATTTCTCGGTCGAAGCCAAGGGTGGATGATGCCGCGGAAGGCGTGATACGAATGGAGGAGGCAATGAAACCGGTGGAGCCGAGCGGGCCCACCCCCGAGAGGGGGCCTTAGGTTGGCCGACCGAGAAAGGATTGGTAGAGAATGCCACCCCTCTCCCCCGCATGCGCTGAGGACCCAGTATGCCGCTCTGCTTTGCCCCGGGGTCATGGACGAGCTCTTGCGCGTCGGGTGCTAGGGACGAGAGTCGAGGGAAAGACGTTAGGTGAGTCACGTTCGAGTGGGGAACCAGAGGAGTGGGGTAGGAGGGCAAGGGGGAAGCCATTCGCCATGATATGAGGGGGTAAAAGGGGATGGGTGATAGGGGAGTAGCTCTGCCGCCGATCGCCTCTCGTGTGGAACCCTTTCGCGATTAGGGATGTCCCCCCGCTTCGCTAAATTCGTGCAGGCTCTTCCCTTTCACACTCTCCGCAAGTAAGTCAGCCGGAAGGTCTCTTTTTCCGCCGAATGAGAAGAAATAAATGGGTGGCGGCTTCTTGGGATGCATCGCGCGTCTCTTTCCTATTTTTTAATCGGCCGGAATGCGGCAGGCACTTTTCATTTGCCACGCTCACTGGAATTAATCCGTCACGGAGTTTGCCGAGCGATGGCCATGCGAACGCTTGCCTAACACCGTGGTGAAAATGGCTTCGGGGTTAATCCGCCAAGGAGGCGGACTCACGAGAGCGAAAAAAAATTCTTCGGACGGAATCGGGCAAATGTTGCCTGGGCTTCTCTTAATTCGGTCTACAATTACTCGCTCTTTTGTCGCGATGGGTCAACGGGATCGAAATATTTGGGCCAAATGTCCACGCCGAAAAAGGCGAGCTTAAAATCGGAAGCAGAGTTTAAACTCGGATCCATAATCAACACTGAGACATACGAAGTGTGCGACTCCGAATAACGACGGGTCTCGAGTCTTCACGATCCCTTTGCCTTCATCTTTCTTCGCTTCCCACTTGTTTGGCGAACACTCAGACCGTCGGATGGGTCACTAAACTCTGGTGACTTTGGGAATGTCGATGTTTCTCTCCACCGTTTCCGCCCTTCCATCAAAGCTTCCCTCGACTGCTCACCGAAATTCAATAAAATGTAAAAAACGGAAACGAAGAAATCGGAAGAAAACAGCTCTAAAATGTCCATCTCAACAGCCGTCACTACTCCTACACTTTCAAATAAACAACTTGACACCATTAAAAATTATTATATTACGAAATGTGTATACAAAAAAACATTGATCTTAGCAACTATAAGTCTCAAGTTTTTTTATAGTAACCGGATATGATACGTACAGGGCCTGTATAAAAAGTTTCTGAAAAATACATTTAACATTTTAGATAGTACACCAGTGCCTCAAAATTCTTCAATCGGTACATTCCTTCTTGATCTTCGACACACTTTTGCCCTTGCGGTTTTCCACGACTCAAAGGTTCCCTGATAGGCGGAAGGGACTGTGAGGGGGTTGGGGAGTCGTCGCGATTTCGTTTTTTGTCAGGTAGTCGATTACCTTGGAACCTCGAGCGCTCAAGACCTTCGGGTCTACGAGTTTAGAGCAAATGTTTCGCATTGCCAAATTTTCAGTGATGATAGTGTGTGCGCTGTCATCTTAGCAACGCCGATACAATCTGTGGTCGTGGACCTCGGATCGAGAACTTTTCATCTATTTTATACGCCGGGAAAGCACCAGATGAAGTTTTTTTCTTTAAATTATTTGTTGCAGATTGTTTTATTGATGAAAATAAGATTTATATAAATTAGACGTTATATATTCATAATTAATAAATTGAAGCAGCAAAAGAAACTATAGGAACCGTTAACAGGAAAAGGATAAGGAAACCATGGGTCACGGATGAGTTGATTGCAAAGATGGATGAGAGAAGAAGATGGAAAAATGTAAACACAGAGTTAAGCAGAATGAAGTACAAAGAGTTAAACAATGAATTGAGAAAGGCCACAAATAAAGCAAAAGAAGAATAGTGGAAAACGCAATGCGAGGAAATGGAAATTTTACAGAAGAAGGGTGAAATTGGTGCTCTATACAGCAAAGTTAAGTTATTATCGGGAAGTAAGAAGGCGAGATCTGTGCTAACAGTTAAAGATAAGTGGGGTAAGATAATAGTTGAACCAGGAAAAATCCAAGAGAGATGGAAGGAATATATAGAAACACTGTATGGTAAAGAACTTAGGCCGACAAGGTTAGACATAGAAAAGGAACATGACGTAGAAAAAGATAGCTTAGGTCCAGGCATACTCGACGATGAAATAGAAAGGGCATCAAAGGAGATGAAAGCAAATAAGGCTGTGGGGGTGGACAATATTCCTGTAGAAAAGTTGAAATGGTTAGGGAAAGGTGAGAAGAAGGATATATATATGGACTGATTCGTAGTATCTATGAGGAAGGAATCTGGCCGGAAGATTTTGTTAGATCGGTGTTAGTTCCTATTCCAAAAAAGGCAAAGGCTACATCATGTGAGGATTACAGGACAATAAGTTTTATATCCCACGCAGCTAAAGTTATTCTCAGGATCATCAACAAAAGGATAGAGAGTAAGGCAAATGATTACTTAGGGGATGATCAGTTTGGGTTTAGGAAGGGAAGAGGTACGCGTGATACCATTCCAGTAATGAATTCACTAATTGAGAGGAATATAGAATACAATCAGGACGTGTTTTCCTGTTTCCTAGATTTCGAAAACGCGCTCGATAGAGTGAATTGGGAAAAATTAATGCGTGTATTGCAGAAAATAGGAATGAATTGGGGGGACAGGAGACTGATCCGAAACCTGTACATGCCTCAGACTGCTCAGGTGCGAGTGGGGAACGAAGAGTCCGGATGGGCAGTGTTAGGAAGAGGTGTAAGGCAGGGTTGCCCATTGTCACCGGTACTGTTCAACGTATGTGCAGAGGAAATGACTAAAGAGGCATGGGAAGAACTGGAGGTAGGAATGAAAATCGGAGGGGAATTCGTAAAATCGGTTATGTTTGCTGATGACCAAGCATTAGTTGCTCAGTCAGCCAAGAGGTTGCAAGCATTGCTGAGTGAATTGAAGGTTCAGTGCGATAAATATGGGATGAGAATCAATATTAATAAAACAAAGGTTATGCGATTTTCCAGAAAGAAAGAGGCTAAGCTAAATATTAAAATAGGCGGGGAAAAATAGAGCAGGTAGAGTGTTTTGGACACATACGGTCAAAGTAGCAGGGACGTAAGGAGAAGAATTGCGCTGGGCAAGGAGGCTTTCTCAAGGAGGAGGGAGTTGATGACGGGGACGTTGAGTAAGGATCTCGTTGAGTAAGGACAAGACTCGTAAAAACTCTGATATGGAGTGTATCTATGTACGGCGCGGAAACGTGGTCACTGAATCAGGAGGATAGACGTAGATTGGAGGCTTTTGAAATGTGGGTGTGGAGAAGAATGGAGAAGTTGAACTGGACGGAAAGGAAAACAAAGAAGAAGTACTAGGGATGGTGGGCGAGGAGAGGGGTTTGTTGGGAGAAATCGTATGGAGAAAGGAAAATGGATGAAGGGCGTATTGATCGGCAGTGGGATGTTGAAGAAGGTAACACAGGAGAGTGTGTTAGGCAAACGAGGAAAGGGCAGGAACAGGATAGGGATTTTGGATGGGATGAAGGGAGGAAAGAAGTACACAGAGATGAAGAGGGATCTGTTGTAGAGTAGGTTGCTGGATTGGATTTTGTTTGGCGTTACAAAATGTTTATTTGATAGTTGTGTCCATCCAAAAACCTACCTTAACCGGAAGATTACCTAATAATTATATATATATATATATATATATATATGCGGGTCGCGGTGGTCTAGCGGGTAGAGCGTTGGACTACTGACCGGAGGGTCCCGGGTTCGATTCCCGGGCAAGGCACTTTGGGCACCTGCAGCTCCACCCAAGCTTGTTGATTTTTCGGGTACCAGATCTTCCTGGGAAACCATAACCGGCACGGTTCCGGAAAGGAACTGGCCCCCCTACCCTGATGTGTGAATATTCACACGCCGTCTGGCTTGGTACATGGGTGAGCTCTACCATCACCTACTAAACCGACCTTCGGGTTGATTACTGTGTTTTTTATATATATATAAACCATAAATACAGAAATCAACCCGAATGTCGGTTTAGTGGGTGATGGTAGAGCTCACCCGTGTACCAAGCCCAACGGCGTGTGAATATTCACACATCAGGGTAGGGGGGCCAGTTCCTTTCCCTGTGCCGGCTTATGGTTTCCCAGGAAGATCTGGTACCCGAAAAATCAACTAGCTTGGGTGGACCTGCAGGTGCCCAAAGTGCCTTGCCCGGGAATCGAACCCGGGACCCTCCGGTCAGTAGTCCAACGCTCTACCCGCTAGACCACCGCGACCCGCATATATATATATATATATATATATATATATATATATATATATATATATATATATATATACGGAGTTCCGTTCCTTCCTTCTTTTATGCACTGCAGATCAAGGCGTCCTGCTTCCCTATTTTGTGTGTGTCTCAATAGAGCTAACATTCGGACTCCCCCACCTCTTCGCTCGCTACACGCAAACGTAAGTTACTTTAATGACAGCCGTCGTAAAACTTCATAAAACTGAAATAGTTTCGTAATTCAATCAATTACCGGGTCTTACAGGTCCAGCTCGGTCATCAGAACAATGCTCGAAAGCTGCAGAAAAATCATACCATGTGGAAATCAAATGTTATATCCTTTATGTGTCATAGAGATTAGTGAGTGACGACGTTGTTATGTATTCCAAACGAATGAAATGAAGGTAAATGTTTTCGTAATGCAGTGCGTTCTGCATGTTTATAACATACGCATTTACTGGCTTTTACACGAGGTGCCGCGAAGGAACCCGAGCGATGTGTGTGCCCATGACAGCGCGCCCGCCTGGTGGCGCTGTGGTCTTCTCCGAATCGGGATCCGCTCTTTAATTGTGGATCCCGATTCGGAGTGCGGTATGGAAATGATGAAGCATTTTTAATGATCAGATCCGTAGCGAAGTTCGTAAAAATTCTCCTGTGTCCCCACAAAGTTTTAAAGCGGAGGGCCGCGATGACTGCGGAACGGTTAAAATGAGAATTGGGTGAAGCATTGCCGTGCCCTTGTTTACGAATTAATGGCAAAGCGCTCACGGCTTCCGAGGAAAAAATAAGAAAAATGAGGTTGGATTAGTGGGTTCGTTTATCGCACAAAAGCTCTCGCTCCAAACATATTGTGGCAATCAGCGGGAGATAAAGAGAGAAAAAAGTTGGACAGCAACAATGAATTCTTGCAACGCGATAACCACGAATCGTTTTTTCCACAAAAAAAGATTCTTCGGACTCTGGCGAGCATATGTCTCCACTCGTGCGTCCCGCTCGCTGTTGGAACGGGAAAAATAACGCCCGGTCTAGAAGAGTATGCTCGTTGAAAACGGTTCCCACCAGGAAAGCGAGCGCCAACATTGGAATCCATAAAAAAAATATTGAAAACCGCGAATGACCCAACCCTTTCCAACTTAGAAATGACATGTATACTCTTTCTTGTTTGTGAATTGATGTAGAGCCAAAATAGAAACTGGCAGTGGTAATGTCCATCTGAATCAGAATTCTTGGGCACCAAATACAGACAGATGCAATGCTCTCATGTAGTTTTGAACTTATTATAATCGTTCCTGAAAATGCAATATTTCCTTTCTATGCCTAAATATCTTCGTTATAATCAGTACGACTATTAATGTTTTCTTGTTTAGTCTTCCGAGACACCGTTGCTTAAATTTTAAGTGCACATTGATAAAGTATGAATCACTCCGATGTCAACGATAAATTGCCTCATTTTTATATTCGCTTAAAAACCGCATCAGCCTTCGAGAATTACTGATCTAATATCGACTTATTGTCCGTGCCTTATCTTACCTTGGGATTCCTAATTCCCATTCGTGAGGTTAGGAAAGTGATGGTATTGCCCTGGAACTGTTATTATATATTATTATTAGAATTATCCATCTAGATATTCTACGGCATTTTGATACAAAAACTACTACTTTTCTCCCAAGTGCCGCACATACTTGTTACCATGCGAATAATATAAGTATATGCACATTCTCAGTATATCAAATCAGTAAAAC
This sequence comes from Hetaerina titia, assembly GCA_037158775.1. NCBI lineage: Eukaryota > Metazoa > Arthropoda > Insecta > Odonata > Calopterygidae > Hetaerina > Hetaerina titia. The sequence continues at coordinate 92,621,474 of CM073778.1, read as the reverse complement.
AGTTTCTGGCGTAACTTGCTGGAAAATCTTCATTTGACGTTTAAAAAAAAAACAAAAAAACAAACCCTTCTACCCGTTCACAACAATCATTCCCCTGTCTAATTCCCCTAACTAATGCGATGCCAGGTGGGCTTTTTGCAACATTGTATTGACCCTATCCTTCCAGCCTGCTAATTGGTTTTTATCCTATCTAATTATTCAATCATTGCTAATTTGCCAATATTACCAATCCTCCTTCTCCACCTCAAAACATAGACTTTTAGCCTCCCTCTTCCTAGCTCAACCAATCCTTTCTTTCCTGCCTCCTCTTCGGTACACTTGAAATATTTGCGACACATACCGAAGAGGTTATCACGAATATGGACGTGGCTGAGAACATGAGAGACCACTAAAACTATAGTAATGGAATCGAATATTGAGATTACACAAATGATTAAAGACAACGATAAGTGTATCTATGCAATAGAAGGAACGCCAATGGGCTTCATGAGAAATTAAAACACGGAGACGAAGTTCTCACGTTAGCAGCAACCTTAGATTGTTTGCTGACGACCACAAATTGTGGGCAAACTTCTTTAGAATTAGACCAGATATCGGAGTGACGTAAGGAATCGGAGCTCGTATTCAATGTAAGAAAACGTAAGAGCACTGAATTTGTCGAAATGGAGACAAGAGGAACAAGACGACGTAAATCATAAATTACTTGGAATCGATTCAAGCATCTCAAGAGCAGGTCAAACACTTAAATAAACTAGGTTTCTTCAAACTGGAGACGTGAGAATATGTAATGGAAAGGAAGAGAGAGAGGTGAGACTCTGCATTTAGTGGGCTTACATGTTTTTCTGGTCTGTATTTGAGGTCCACGGGAGAAAACGAGAATTGAGACGTTCGAAATGTTTTCCGACGGATATTTTTAAAAAATAACTGCGAGAAGCGGGTAAGCGTGAGGGGTCGGTTGTCGAGTGATAGGGGTGGCCGCATAGAGCGAGCGAGCGGGTGGGTGTTTTGAGACAGAAGGCGGAGGACGTTCACTGAGGACGGCGGGGGAATTATGATGCCCCATATCATCCACGTTAATAGATTCGACCACTTTGGATAGAGTGAGAGCGAGACGGACATTGTCGTGGAAAATACAACTAGTCAAGCACTTCTTCCTTTTCTCGCCAGATACGGGAAATCACGACGAAATCGAACCTGAACACTCTGTTCATATCATTTAAAAAAAATGCAACCATTTGGTCACCCACAGCAACTATTGCATGAAGTGCGAGCTTATATAGAGGCAAGTGTTTGAGTGTATGAGCAAATACGCACTTCCGTGCATTCACTCGTGTACATGTGCATGTCTGGCTGTAGCCCTCACACTCGCCCCACTATATATATATATATATATATATATATATATATATATATATATATATATATATATATATATATATATATATATATATATATATAATTTCTATTCACACGTTGATTAATTGCACGACTCCGCCGTTTGGATGAATATAAATTCAATTTGTTTAACTGTTTTATTCATATGTCGGTTGCGAATATCGCTAGTAGGCGAGGCTCCAAATGACGAGGAGGAACGGGTCTGCGCTGACAGCCGGAAAATCGGCCGAAGGGAAACGGTTTCGCCCTTTCAAAATAGGAAATCCCAATGAAAGAAAAACATGCGCACACATATTCAGACTTCTCGAAAACCAAGTACACCTCACACTCCTGCACGATAAAAACTCTCAGCACCTTGACATTTCACGAAATAACAACCCCTGCCACACACCCTAGTGGCGGTTTGCAGGGTACTAAAATACTAAATCTGCACGACACGCAGCATCCTTTAGCGCTTCGCCTGAGTATTTCATCGTTACTACCGGGGTGAAAATTATTGAAGCATTCATCTCCGACAGCGTGTCGAACCGGGGTTAATGATTTGGTCCATATCCATCCTCTTGGTTCCTCCGAGGGGGAAGTGGGATGCAGGAAGGAACCTGGCCTTAATAAGCGGGTGTCAGGCGGCAGGGATGTACGCGGGGCGGTGGTGGAGTCCCTTCGCGGGAGGGGAGACGCCTTTCGCCGAGGAAGCCCGGCAGAGGGGCCCGCGCTTCAGGAGAGAGTCCTCGTCCGCGGGGCGTAATCCCCTCCGCCCGCCGTACGCGCGGGAAGGCCAAACACATGTTAACATCGCCGCCGCATTCTTTTGCAATCTTTCCTAGTTTTGTTACTTTCCACCCCGAAGAGGAGCTAATCCTAAAACGGGGTTTCCGTATTGTTGTGTTATGTTTCTCCTATAATTTATATATTATTGTATCGCTATCCTTTACGGAAACAGAAACATTTAAAACTGAAACTGTGGCTTAGACGAAGGTACCCTCACCTTCCGTGCGGACAGACAATGGGGCGTCACATTGGAAGTGATTCCTTTCTCGCCGCACGAGGAAAACATTCGGGTAATTTAAAAACTCTAAAATCCTTCCTAATGTCGCGTATTGCGAGGCAGAGATTCGTTTATCTCACATCCATAAATTCAAACCACGTGGGCCAAAGGAACCGGAATGTGAAGAATGTTTCTCTTCGATTAGAATTTTTTTAGAAAATGTATCCTTGATCGTCCAGTAATAAATCATGGAAATCCGCTGGCGTAAACACAGAACTTGATTGAATAGTTCTAAATTCAACAGAAAGCCCTAAGGGCAGCGGACAATCGCTCCTCCTACAATACCTCTTCGACAACCAAAGGGAATATTGAGACCGGTCGTCCATAGCCGGCCCCGCACTCAGCCGGCGATTACACTCGAACCCCATTCGTAATTTCCGTCTTTGAAGCACAACAGGGGGATCTCAACGAAGCCGGTTCCGCACCAGATTCGCACTCCCCTCGCCGATTTCTCATCCCAAAGGCTCGCCTTGTGCATTTGTCAGTTCGACGAAACCAAAAAAGTGTTACTTACTTCGTAAACTCCGATGTCCTTTCCGACTTAGGTTCGAGCAGCTCCTCCGTCACTCACGCACCCGAGTCCCACGCATATGAAATCACACTGAAAGCCGGCAGCGCAGAGGTGCTGAAGAGCGCACTCTATCACGTCGATGCGCCCACGACGGCCGGACGGGACCGACTGATGAATCCCCACCCCGCCTCGGCCAGCCGAACGGGAGTACGAGAGCCATCCCCGCCGCCGCCGCTGCTTGGCGGGGAACTTAATTTCACGGAGCCCGCCTTCCCCGGGGCAGGGGGGAGGAAGGCGATGGCCTTACTCTGGGGTACGCGCGGATGCCACGGAGCGCGGATAGGGCTTAGGGCCGTGCGAAAGGACGATCGTCTTTTTACCCTTTCATAAACTCAAGAGCAAGTAGGGCTGCCGTGTGCGCGTCTCAAAATTGGATGCCGGAGCCGAGGGATGAGAATGCGAATGGATGGATGTTTCAACAACTACGCGTCGTTTTCATCGTTGCAATCGCGGTCTTCAATCCGTTGGCTGCGAGAAAATGATAGAACGCATGCTCATATGCGAAAGGAGAAATATTCTCCGCACTTGGAACATACTGGACGTCCTTTGTAGAAGATGGCGAGACGATATTTTTCTGGGCCGCTAATGCTGGTTTGCTAAAGAGTGCGGGAAGAATACTTTTTCAATGTATTAATTACACGTATTTCAATGCTTTCTCTTGCATTCAAATTTTTTGAAAGAAACTAAACTTTACTTCTGTTTTCTTTTACTTTCGCCACAGTATTTTTTTTATGTTTACAAGCATCGTATATCCCCCTACCTTCCAACATCACCAGAAGACATCACCTGCTCGGCACTGATTTGAACCACGTACGAGTACGGACTACGGGGTACGAGTACGCCCCGGACCTCGTATATCCACCAATGTTGGATGCCTGCAGAAGGCTTTTCGGGCAAAATGTTTTACCGGCCAACGAAAGGAGAACCAGGTTGTTTCATTTAAATCACTGAAGGAACTTTCAATATTTAATGAACGCATTCACGTAGCAATATGAGCTAAGTATTAATAATGCTTATGCTTAATAAAGCAAAAGGGAACGTACTACGGCCGAATGAATGCAATAAATACAAATTACCCAAAGCCGTACTCTTAGGTAAGAGTACGGCTTTGGGTAATTTGTATTTATTGCATGCTTATGCTTACATAAATATAATTACTAATGCGCACATAAGTAAGCATACGAATTTATTACGTGCACATTAGTGCATATATGCATGTGCATCATATTGGTACCCTCCGCGCTAGCATGCACGTACCCATGCAAGGTACGTACCCATGCAAGTGTAATCCATCGCCAATAACACCGAAGGGACGGAAAAACTCCGAAATCGAGATATCGGGCATCAAAGGTTACCGAAATGGGGATATCGGTGTTTTTCCCACTACCGCTTGTTTTTAATTGACTGCATGGTTGCATCCTGGACCTCCATTTACGTATTCGGCTAATACCATGTCTTTGTTTCATAACTGAAACGTGAATAATAGTGTCTTTTAGACTCTCTTGTGCGCATCAATTCGCACCAATTTGGTTTTAATCCCGTGGTTAAAAACATGCATTTTTGTATCATATGTCTCACGGAATAGGATTCTCATCCCTCGTCACGAGACGTTTTCCATTGACGATAATAAACATTGGTGAGCGTTTTGTTTCTCTCAAGCGGCGGCAACGTGAATAAAAAAGACATGCGACTGCACAGGTAGGCCTTGACTTCTTGAAACTTAAATTGAGCATCGGAGTTTGCATGTTTTCTCGGACGGCTCCCCTAGTGCTATATTTTAAAGGTTCTGTGAATTTATCTGAGCACACATGTCTTACAGTTTGATTTAATGTTAACACGAATCTCATCGTAAATATACGTATTGAGTGGATGCTTACCCCTACCTCAGCCATTTTCAATACTCGTCAACACCAAACGTCCATGGTCGTATTTCTTCCATTTCTATATTTTATTGCTGCTCACGTAGTATACTACTGTTCATTAGTCCACTACTTGCTATTGCTACCTTCTAAAATATCGTTGTTTATTATTGTATATTAAGACAATGTCCATAATAATAGTTGACAGCTGATAGAAAAACTAAGCGTTGCGCATTTTAATTCGGAATAGTTTGCAAACACGGCACATTGAAAGCGTTCCAATGCATTTAACTACGTATATCAGGTTCTCACTAAATTGAATTGATTGCCGAATTGAATCGCGTGCAGCGTAGAGGAGCTAGATTTATGGAACCCTTCGTCAAGTATTTAAATAAAAACAACAATAATAATAACAATATGAAATATAAAGCGATATAACAGAAAAAGAAGAAGATAGTAAATTCATATATATATATATATATATATATATATATATATATATAATAATAGAAATAAGAACAAGATGTGATTTTGTGGGGAAAACCTTGAAGGGAGTTCAGAGATGAAGACCCTAGTGAAAACCCACGCAGGAATACACCCACAAAGAAGAATGGAGGGGGGGAGGGTGGGAAACCTGCAAAAGTCATGCAATATGGTAAAAGAATAATGATAATAAAATAATAATAATTATTATTAGGTAATCTACCGGTTAAGGTAGGTTTTTGGATGGACACAACTAGCAAATAAACATTTTGTAACTCCAAACAAAACCCAATCCAGCAACCTAATCTACATCAGGTCGCTCTTCATCTCGGTGTACTTCTTTCCTCCCTTCATCCCGTCAAACATCCCTATTCTGTTCCTGCTATTTCCTCGCTTGCCCAACATTCTCCCCTCTATTACCTTCTTCAACATCCCACTACCGCGCAATACGCCTTTTATCCATTAATCCTTCCTCCACAGGATTTCTCTCAACAAACCCCTCTCCTCACCCACCATCTCCAGTACTTCCTCATTTGTTTTCCTTTCGGTCCATTTCACCTTCTCCATCCTTCTCCACACCCCCATTTCAAAAGCCTCCAATCTACGTCTATCCTCCTGCTTCAGTGACCACGTTTCCGCGCCGTACATAGCTATGCTCCATATCAGAGTTTTTATGAGTCTTGCCTTATCCTTCCTACTCAACGTCCCCGTCATCAACTCCCTCCTTGAGAAAGCCTCCTTGCCTAGCGCAATTCTTTAAATAAAATAATAATAATAATAAATATGGTACAATAAATGCATATATAATTGTGTAAGGTTACACAGTTACACAATACACATATACACACACAATACAATACAACATGGTAATGCATAGGCAATGCGATGTACAATATAGTACAGTATATTGCAATACATGCATATGTATATACAGACATACATAATAAAGTAAAATAGGATGCCATATGTTTTAAGGCAAAGTGAAGTTAATGGTCAGAATTGGTGCAGTTCAAGAGGAATTGAGGTGATATGTATCTGCATAGGATTTGATTGATAGGTTTGATTGAGTAGGTTGATAGAGAAGTATTTACGTCATAGAGAATCATTCTAGTGTATCTGTTTTTGAATGATGTGAGTGACTAGCTATAATGTCCTTAAGCAAAGTGTTCCAGAGTCTACAGGCTGTTGGCATGAAAAGGTTTGCTGTAAGTTACTGTGTCGTGTCGAGATAGCTATTATTAGAAGAGTATAGAGATTATAGAGTAGATATTAAAGTAGTAGATATTATTAGAGTAGATATTATTTCCCCGTATTCTTGTCACTGGGAATACTGTTCATGAGGACAAGTGAATCAGATGAGTACTTAAGTAGGCAAACTCATACATAGGTAGGCGGCACAGGGAAAGGAAGCTAGGTTAGGAATCACTCGATAGAGCGAACGTTAAATTACTGATTAAACCTCTTGTATGAATTGGAAGGATGCCTCTTTGGCGGTAAAGTTGAAAATGTACGTATCCTACTACGGTAGGAGAGATCATGTCAATAAAATTCGAGAGATTAAGTGTAGAACAGATAGATTTAAGATGTAATTTTTTCCACAAACGATAAGGAATCAGAACAACACTGCCCGACCGCACCTAGGGGGGAAAGTATTTTGGGGCAAAATTATTCCCGTGTGTAATCAGAGGAGGAGGAGCAATCATATCAATCTTTATCAATTATGGGTAAAGCAAGAAACTGCACTATTGTGATGGATTCTGTTCTATTATGATTTCCACTTGAGAATTCTCCCTGCCAATGAAGTCGATAGCGTGTTAGGGAATGGTAATGCTATTGTATTCCTACTCACATTCCTTAACTGTTCTTTCGTACGTGATTCGTAGCGAACATTTCATGACTCAGTAACTCGAGAATACTCCGACAGAAGATAAGAAGCAACAAAAGTCGCTGGTAAGACATAATATATGATTTGACCAAGATACACATTTGACCCCCTTGTCACATTTTCAAACTGAGTGTTGAAAGTTTCGCCTAAATTATTAATTGATCACATTATTAAGAAGAGTAAAGAATTGGAGTATTGATAATTCCATTTACGAAGAAATCTACAAGAACCATCGTTAAATAAAAACGTGATTCCATAGCAAATTATTCAGTTAATCTTCGAGGACTGTATTTTCGGTGTTTTGAACCACCAGTGTCTCATATCACACCACTATTGCGCTACGTGTGCCAGTACATCCAGTTTACACGGAACGCCTCGGGTGATCGAAGATTAGGCAGTTGTTTGATCGCCATCCGGAAGTCGAGGATATCATTCAGTTCTTGGGGATTATAACATGAGGAAAAGTTATGTTTACGTTCAAGCTAATTCAGAGCGTCGTAAAATGTTGTCTCATTGTATCTTTGATCACAGCCGTTAGAAAATTACACCTCTTTGGTCCAGGCGAATCTGAATTGCGCCGTGAGTGATGCCGAGGAAGAGGGGCGAAATCAGTGTACATTAAAGATGGCCGCCCTAATAGATGCTATAATGCCGCCATGGTGTCATTCAACTAACAAATTTTAAATTTTCTTTGCCATTCACTGGCAAACACAGTTAAGATTGCTTTTATCTTTTAATGCAGTGAAAATTCCTCGGAATGCTCGTTCTCCCCCCCTTCTCCCACACTCCCACAAGAATCAAAAATCAGCTTTAATTTGTGCTTCTCCCGATAGAGACTCTTCTTCGCCATCTCTATCCCGCTTACCGCTCCCCTCTCGCCTCTTCCATCACCACTGAGGGCACCTTCTCATGGTGACATCCAAGCATGTCATGCCCAGTACCTCCCAGTCAATCACCGCCAGTCGTGTAAGTAAAAGTTAGTTCGTGTGATCTTCAGATCTCGCCTCAAGGTGGGTCCAACCAGTCTTCTCTCCGCGTGGGTGCGGGCACACATAATCCCGCTACTCCTATTCAGTATTTGAGTTGCCGTTAGATGCATCATCTGCGGTTCGGTCACCTATCTTCAGGAGTGTCCAATTTGCATCACTTCAGACACCGAGTAAGGGTCGAGTCTGCTCGGGGCGGTATATTGACGCAGTGGGTTTGAACACGGGGATGCCTCTGGTTCAAACCATCCCGAGTGAACCTTCTATTCCTGGTTCCTCACAAGCATGATTACATGCTATATATTCTACATATCATGAACTACCATGTGGGGATGGGGATGCAAACGTGTAAAATGGAAAGGGAGGCAATTGAAGCAGTTTAGCTTGCGTAAAGGTATTTATTCTGAAAAGTGCCAGTGGCGCCTGGCACTTTAACTTACTCGTTTTGTTTAAACTACTGTTCTGTTTTCTTAAAATGCCACTGTTGTCCACCCCCGCGGACATATTTGCTTTCATCTCCTTTAATGCCCTTTCTATTTCATCGTCGAGTATGCCTTAATCTAAGCTATCTTCTTCTAAGTCATGTTCCTTTTCTATGTCTAACCTTGTCGGCCTAAGTTCTTTACCATACAGTGTGTCTATGCATTGCTTCCATCTCTCTTGGATTTTTCCTGGTTCAGCTATTATCTTACCCCACTTATTTTAACTGTTAGCACAGATCTTGCCTTCTTACTTCCCGATAATAACTTAACCTTGCCTTATAGAGCTCCAATTTCACCCTTCTTCTGTAAACTTTCCATATCCTCGCATTGCGTTTTCCACCATTCTTCTTTTGCTTTATTTGTGGCCTTTCTCAATTTATTGTTTAACTCTTAGTACTTCATTTTGCCTAACTCTGTGCTTACATTCTTCCATCTTCTTCTCTCATCCATCTTTGCAATCATCTCATCCGTTACCCATGGTTTCCGTATCCTTTTCCCGTTAACAGTTCCTATAGTGTCTTTTGCGGCTTCCGATATCCCTTGCTTGGTACATTTCCATTTTTCTTCGATAGTACTCAGCTCTTTAGAGCTGAGTACTATCGATGGACGACGGTAAAGAAATAAGTACTATCAAAGTAAAATGGGAATGTATCAAGCAAGGGACATCAGTAGCCGCAAAAGACACTATAGGAACCGTTAACGAGAAAAGCATAAGGAAACCATGGGTCACGGATGATTTGATTGCAAAGATGGATGAGAGAAGAAGATGGAAAAATGTGAACACAGAGTTAGGCAATATGAGGTACAAAGAGTTTAACAATAAATTGAGAAGGGCCACAAATAAAGCAAAAGATGAATGGTGGAAAACGCAATGCGAGGATATGGAAAGAGGAATGGTGACATTGGTACGCTCTACAACAAGGTTAAGTTACTATCGGGAAGTAAGAAGGCAAGATCTGTGCTAACAATAAAAAACAATAGGGGTAAGATAATAGGTGAACCAGAAAAAATACAACAGAGATGGTAGGAATGTATAGAAACATTGTATGGTAAAGAACCTAGGCCGACAAGGTTATACATAGAAAAGGAACATGACGTAGAAGAATATAGCTTAGGTCCAGGCATACTCGACGATAAAATAGAAAGGGCATTAAGGGAGATGAAACCAAATAAGGCCGCGAGGGTAGACAACATTCCTGTGGAACTAATGAAATGCTTAAGAAAATGTGGGAAGAAGACTCTATATCAACTGATTCGTAGTATCTATGAGGAAGGAATCTGGCCGGAAGATTTGTCATATGACTGTTAGTTTCTATTCCGAAAAAGGTAAAGGCTAAATCATGTGAGAATTATAGAAAAATAAGTTTGATATCCCACGCAGTCAAAGCTATTCTCAGGTTCATCAGCAAAGCGGTTGAACGTAAGGCAAATGATGACTTAGGGGATGATCAGTTTGGGTTTAGGAAGGGGAAAGGTACGCGTGATGTCATTGCAGTAATGTGATCACTAATCGAGAGGAATATAGAATACAATCAGGACGTATTTGCCTGTTTTGTAGATTTCGAAAAAGTATGGAATGGAGTGAATTGGGAAAAATTAATGGGTGTATTGCAGAAAATAGGAATGGATTGGAGGGACAGGAGACTGATCCGCAACCTGTACATGTCTCAGACTGCTCAGGTGCGAGTGGGGAACGAAGAGTCCGGATGGGCAGTGTAAGGAAGAGGTGTAAGGCAAGGTGGCCTATTTACACGGGTGTTGTTCAACGTAAATGTGGAGGAAATGATTAAAGAGGCATGGGAAGAACTGGAGGTAGGAATGAAAGTCGGAGGTCGATTCGTAAAATCGGTTAGGTTTGCTGATGACCAAGCATTGGTTGCTCAGTCACCCAAGGGGTTGCAAGCATTGCTGAGTGAATTGGAGGTTCAGTGCGATAAATATGGGATGAGAATCAATATTAATAAAACCAAGGTCATGCGATTTTCCAGAAAGAAAAAGGCTAAGCTAAATATTAAAATACGCGGGGAAAAATAGAGCAGGTAGAACAGTTTACATTTCTCGGATGTGTTTTTGACCAACACGGTCAAAGTGGTAGGGACGTAAGGAGAAGAATTGCGCTAGGCAAGGAGGCTTTCTCAAGGAGGAGGGAGTTGATGACGGGGACGTTGAGTAGAGATGTTAAGACAAGACTTGTAAAAACTCTGAAATGGAGCTTAGCTATATACGGCGCGGAAACGTGGTCACTGAAGCAGGAGGATAGACGTAGATTGGAGGCTTTTGAAATGTGGGTGTGGAGAAGAATGGAGAAGGTGAAATGGACCGAGAGGAAAACAAATGAGGAAGTACTGGAGATGGTGGGTGGGGTTTGTTGAGAGAAATCCTATGGAGGCAGGAAAAATGGGTGAAAGGCATATTGAGCGATAGTGGAATGTTGAAGAAGGTAATAGAGGGGAGAATATTTGGCAAGCGAGGAAAGGGCAGGAACAGGATAGGGATATTGAACGGGATGAATGGAGGAAAGAAGTACGAGGAGTATTCTTAAAGTAAGTACCGTTTGCTTATATTTTAATATTGGCTCTTCAGAACACAGTTTTCTCCTGCAGCACCATCTACTGATTTATTGAAAAGCTATAGCAGCATATGTTTTGTTTCAGAAGTTATTTGCTTGTCCGTGCATGCAAACAACAATGTCCGCGACAATCGTTGATCCCGCCAGCTGTGAAGTGCGTTCTGTCATACGATTCTTGTATGCAAAAGGATTATAGGCTGCTGAAATTCATCGGGAATTATGCCTATTTTATAAACCTACAGTTATGAGTGAAGGAAAGTTTATACAATGGTGCCGTGATTTTAAAAAAGGACGAAAAAATATCCTTGAAATGAAGTGGTAGGCTCAGTATTCTGACCGATGAAATTGTTTCGCAAGTGGAACAAAAACTGCGATGTGATCGTCGATTAACAATTAATGGCCTGGCTGAACAATTTCCTCAAATTGGACGCACTACTGTCTACAATATTGTTACGGAAAACGTCGGATACCACCGATTGCGTGTAAGGTGGGTACCTAAAATGCTCACCGACCACCACAAAGAGCAAAGAATGTCCAGTGGACGAGAGTTTTTGGGTCGTTGGGAACTCTTTAAACCACACACCGTACAGTCCTGACCATACACCCAGCGACTACTTCCTCTTCTTGCACTTGAAACAGTGGTTCGGTGGACAACGTTTCAAAACCGAAGAGGAACTCAAGAATGGCGTTGTTGATTGGTTCAAACCTCAGGCGGCGAGTTTCTATGCAGAGGGGTTAAAGAAGCTGGTGCAGCGGTACGAAAAATGCTTATAAGTGAACGGCGAATATATAGATAAGTGAAGTAGGTTTGTAGCTAACTAAAAGTGCCAATAAAATGTGTTTCATATGAGTATATTTTTTCCTGTGACCAAACTTACTTTATGAACACCCCTCGTACACAGAGATGAAGAGGGACCTGATGTAGAGTAGGTTGCTGGATTGGGTTTTGTTTGGAGTTACAAAATGTTTATTTGATAATTGTGTCCTTCCAAAAACCTACCTTAACCGGTAGATTACCTAATAATATATATATACCCAACCCAACCCAACCCAAACCACCCCAACCCAACCCAACCCAACCCAACCGAACCCAACCCACTCCACCCATATATATATATATATATATATATATATATATATATATATATATATATATACACTTTTTTGGAAAACCCACAAACGTGTAATGTAAATTCACTGATAAGTCATAACAAACACAGAAACCAAAACACAAAAGAGGAAAAACTCACTGGTTCTCGAATTTTCGGTGGTCCAACCACCTTTCTCAAGAGGAATTAGGAACAGAACTGTTCTGTTCCTAATTCCTCTTGAGAAAGGTGGTTGGACCACCGAAAATTCGAGAACCAGTGAGTTTTTCCTCTTTTGTGTTTTGGTTTCTGTGTTTGTTATGACTTATCAGTGAATTTATATATATATATATATATATATATGGGTGGAGCTGCAGGTGCCCAAAGTGCTTTGCCCGTGAATCGAACCCGGGACCCTCCGGTCAGTAGTCCAACCCTCTACCCACTAGACCACTGCGACCCGCTATTTTTATATTTATATTTTCTATTTTTTATATATTCATAAATATATATATATATATATATATATATATATATTATTTAGCGCAGTCAAAGGTTTTACTGGCATAAGTGGCATGTTTATTTACTTTTTGATTTACCTCATCCAATGTTTCTCCTAATTGAAGTACCGTTTTATCCTCCTTAGTGGTACTCCTTGCCAATCGCTATCAAAGCATTCGAGAAAATAAGAAGAGCATTATGATTTTTTGCTGAAAATCATTTAAACAATAGACATCTGTGAAAATTTTGAAACTTTGAATGATTCATTGTTTATCCGTTGAGGTATTAAGAGGTCCACATATTGTCGGATAACTTTATCGATATAGGCTGAGTCTGCTCGCACTTTCTTGCTCAGAAATGCGTTATACCTTACCAGTTATGTGTTTCTTGGTAAGTAAGACATGCGTTTATACTTTAATTAAAAATCGGCAGATTGGCTCAATCTTAGGTTAAGAGGGTACAATATGGCCGCTACTGTCCTTCCTCAGAATTGCTCAGAGAATCAATAAAACCAAAGTTTTTTTAACCGTATTAAAAGAGGCTCCGGAGTGCATAGATTAACGTTTGTTTCATTGACAATGTGCAGTGCAATGAGACGAAACCGATGGTGAGAATGGACACGCAAGCAAGCACACATTTTTGCATGAACTACGCGGTGGAAGGCCGGGGAGACCAAGTCTTGGGGTTCGCAGACTTAACGAAGGCACAGCTAAGGTCGGACTCCCCGAGCATCGATGCTGCCGCGCCCTTATAACCCCCTTCTAGGGTTTTGAGGGCGGATCGAGTCACCCTTTCACATCGCAGCAGGGAGGGTCCAGAGAACCCAGAGAGAAGGGGTGAGTGGGTTCGCCCCCACGCCCATTCCCGTGTCCCCAACAACGATAGCGCTACAAGGTCCGTCCCAAAAGTAGTAGGATTGAGTCGACTAAAAAACATTTAATGCCAGAATTGATAAATCGATCGAAATTCCTCGGAGTAACACCCTTGTGTGTCCACATACCGCTGTCAATGGGTTTTCCGCGCCTCGAACGCCTTCTGGAAGGTGGCGCCAGGACTGCTGCTCAGCTCCCTCGTCACTGCTTTTTGTAAAACTTCCACCGAGCAATGGTGACGTCCTTTAAGCACCTTTTTAAGGAGGAGGAAGAGGAAGGAGTCATGTGGGGCGTTGTATAAAAAATTTGGATCTTTTGGTTCGTCCGAGAGCACTCGCGGCACCAACTTCGCACACACCTTTCTCACGCCCATGTTTTTGGTCACGAGTCGATGCACATAACTTTTAGCGATGCCAAATTCATCAGAAACCATGGGAACACTTAATCAGCGATTTCTGTCCAACGAAGTCTTCACTCTAGCAAGATTTTCGTCACATTTTGAGGTCGAAGAGCGTCCTGATAGTTCGACTTCTTCAACATATTCTCTACCCTCCCGAAACGACTTGTGCCACTCATAAACACCCGATCTACCTTTAGTGTTGTCATCATAAGCTGCCTTGGGCATGTTATGAGTCTCTTTCACGGTTTTGCCCATGTTTCCAGATTTTGCTCTTGCAGGTTTCAGGCAAAATGTGTGCCCTTGTCTTACGACGATCCTCACTCTGGTAAGGTAGGAAGCCAACCGCCACCGACCTCCAGCCTTTTCTGAGACTCCCCTCCCTCGAACCGAGTAATAGTCCGTCCGTCCATCCATCTATCAGAGAAAAAATAAGTCACTACTTTTGAGACAGGCCTCGTCCGGATGGAATCCCAAGGAAATTGGCCTGGAAAACATAAAATCATTTCGATAATTACCATGGAGTTGTTAGTTTATTCCTTATTTATTTCGTTTTCCTTTTTGAGGTAAACAGGTGCATTTTTCATCGATATTTCTAAAGATCGAAATTTTCCTTACGAAGCCGTATGTTTTCCTCTCTTTCGTTTGTATTGTTAGGCTTTCGAAAATCCTTCCTTTAGGTAAATCGAAAAAGCTTTTAACAATCTTTCGAGGGAAGATTCGTAATGGATTCAAATTTCTTGTTAAACCTTTCCAGAACCCATTGTATATAGAGGTGCGTTCCAGTGTTTGTATCTATCTGTATTGGAATCTATCTCCCTCATTTTATCTTTGTGGTCTGAACTACCTAAGCAGTGTGGGGCCATCATTATTCCTTTTTTGTCGTTGTTAAACTCGCGGGTTCTTAATCTCTCTAAAAGTTTAAGTCTCGCTTGCTCTCTTCGTATTTGAAGGAGCTCCCAGCCTCAATCCCCTAAGAGACCTGTTACACTTGTTTTCTTGTCATATATATTTTTCGCGAATCTGTCTTATTTTCTCTGCACTTCATCTAGTTCTTTTTGCCAGATTTTCTCCTAAGGATCCCAAATACTTGCGGCATATTTAAAATGTAGTCTAACAAGAGCAAAATAACACCTCTCTTTAACTTTCTCATTACATTTCCCCACCACCCCTTTTAATGAAGCCCAGTTTCTTTAAAGTGGATCCGCATATTGTCTTGATATGTGCTCACCATTAAAGGCGTGGTGTTAGAACTACCCCCAAACACTCTACTTGTTTTGCCGTAGTTAGCACTGAACCCCCTATTTCGTAGTTTATTTCCTGTTTGCCACTTCCTTTATTCCAAATGTCAAAACAGTGCATTTGTCTATATTAAGCATTAATCCGCATTTCTTTCACCAATCCGAGATTGTGTCTAAATCTCTAGAGATTAGCGCGAATACATTGAAGAAGCAAGATGGAACGAGGGGAAGAAAACTGCTTGTGTTAGGCCTTTTATGTAGAATTATTTAACCTCCGCTCGAAACTCATTTTTTTCATATTTCCAAATGTATAAAAGTTTGTGAATACTTTCGATCATAGCAATAAAATTATGTGATGGAAATAGCTGAAAATCAAACAACAGTGTAGTGAGTATGATTATAGATTCATAAAAGGAAACCTTTTTCAATACTAAGATCTTCATCTCTTAGATTTTCTAAGGAAATATTGAACATCCCACGTATATGCCTTCAGATGTTCTTTTCCACGTCCAGGGATTTTATTTCTTCTTGTCGATGTTCAAAAGGTCACGTACATACAGGTTGGTCCGTAGTCTTCAGAGGTGAATGGCGCTGGCCCACCCGCGTTCATGCAACTATTTTTTTTATCACTGCGATGTCATCTGAGAACAGGAGCATGTATGTTCGTCATTCACCTTCTTCGCTCTTTTTAAACCAAATTCTTGTTGTTCTTTTATCACCCCTTCTAGATATACTTTGGATGATGCTGGCGACAGATTGAATCCTCGCCCAAATATTTCTGTGGTGAAAGATTCTCTTCTGTCGTTTGTAGTCCACTCCAAGCACCTCTTATATCTTGGGCTGATTTGTTGAGGGACTTCTCAAAGTTAACAAATGTCAAATACGCATAATGGCTCGTGTCCCTTCCCCGATGGCTCAGTGACTTAAGAATCTCTATATACCCTTCGTCCGTCCCCTTGATGAGCAGTTCCGCTATTCATCCGGAGGCAATTCTTTCGCGCGACTGAAAACGTTCGCCTTTTTTAGAGTTACCCTTCCTCTCCTCGCAGAGACGTGTCATTGCTGCTCCGTTCATGGTGACATTAGGCTTTCGCGAAAATTTAATCCCGTCCAAACTTCCGTGCCACTGTGGAATCGGGCGTGCATAGTCCAATGGGGGGAGTCTCTTCGATGGCTTTGAAGAGCGGGGGGGGGGGCGGTGAAGGAGGCGACAGGGAGGTCTTTCCTAGCGATCACAAAGGCATCGCCTCCAGACCCCAACATGTCCCCTCAACCCGCCATAGCGGTAAGCCCGCAGTAGCGTGGCATCTGCTCCCGAGAGATTACAGTGGAGGGGGGCGAATGGGCCAGGGTTCAGGGTATGACTGCGTGTGTGTGAGTGTATTTGTAATACTCTGTGGGGTGTCTGGGGTTTGCTGGTGGGGGAAGAACGAACCATGGCTTAGAGTCGCTGTGCATTTCGGGTGTTCTAGAAGCGGGGATTTGAGTGGCTGGGTTCGCTGAATCCGAGGGAAGGGAGTGCTTAACGGTTAAAGGTAACCAGAGGCGGTCCTCGCTCCTACCTAGCCCCCGCCACACGGCCCTTATATATCTTATATATTTCTGTTTGAATGAATATTTGTGCGCCGTATGGCGAGATTTTCAAGTTTGAATATACACACATATATATATATATATATATATATATATATATATATATAGTCACTTTCTAGGAAAAAAAAAATATATATATATATATCGATGATGCGGAAGTACTCACGAGAGCAATATAACTTTTGGACGGCACAATAGAACACAGAATAAAACAGATAACACGTAAAAGGACACTCACACTGTATGTCATTTAAGCTTTCGGCCTACTCCGAGGCCTTCTTCAGGTCAGACTAAGAGGTTTTGAGGGAAGAGTGCCTGGGGAAGCAAGAAGGGGGGCGGAAGGTTTTGGGACTGTTGGGAAAGAAATTAAAGATGGCGGTTAAGGGCGGGAATTTTAAAGGATCGGAAATATAGGATGTATGCGGATTCGCGAGTTCTCACCTCTATGTTGGTGGTTGAATCGGGTAGGGATTCTAGAACTGTTAGGGAAAAGCATTCGTCAAATGATAGGTTGTGTGAACTTGCGTGTAAAGGGATAGGAAGAGAAGAGAGTGAAGCAGAATTACATGAGTAGCGGTGATTGTTCATTCGAATGGATAGGGGGGTAATGCATTCGCCTATGTAGAATGAGGTGCATTGTTTGCACGACAAAAGATAGATAATATTTTTTGAGAGGCAATTAGCTTGGGAACGGGGTGAAGGGACAATGAGGAGATGTGGGGAGAGGGGAGCAGATCTGATTAGGAGACATGTTTTACATCGGGGGCGATTGCAGGTAAGGGAAATATGTGGAAATTTGTCAGGGCGGGGTGTCAAAGGGTTGGTGGATCTCAGAAGGTTTCTGAGATTGGCTAGTCGTCTGTAAGCGACAGAGGGGCATTGGGGCAGTAAGGATGGGGTCACGTCATTGTCATGTAAAATAGGATAAAGTTCTTTGAGAATGGTTTTCAGTCTGCGGGATCCGGGGAAATAGGTTGTGCAAAGGTTGAGTCCAGCGTCAGATGTGGGGTTGTTATTCTGTGGTGCGTGTGGTCGGGTGGAGCGGTAGATTTTATCCTGTAGGAGCTTTTCTGGGTAACCGCGTTTGTGGAGTGCATGGTGTTGATTGTGGAGGTATTTGTTGAGGGTAGCTGTGGTGTTGCAAATCCGATGTCCGCGGATAGAGAGAGAGTTGGGAATTGAGCGTTTGGTATGAGAAGGATGACTACTAGTATAGTGTAAATATTGTTGATGATTAGTGTCTTTGATGTGTACTGAAGTGGTGAATTTGTTATTGTGAATTGAGATGTCTGTGTCAAGAAAGGTGATGGTGGAGTCTGAAATGGACGAAGTGAATTTCACAGTGAAAGAAGAATTTAAGGCCGATAAGAAATTGTCAAGAGGATCAGAGCCGTGTGTCCAGAGCATAAAAATGTCGTCAATGTAGCGGACCCAGAAAAGAGGTTGGAAGGGTTGCTGCGAAAGGAAATTCTCTTCAAGGTGGCCCATGAAGAGATTGGCGTACGATGGCGCCATCCTCGTTCCCATCGCTGTGCCTTTCGTTTGGAGATAAAAACAGTTTTGGAAAGAGAATGCATTTTTAGGCAGGACGACAGTGGCGAGATTGAGGAGAAATTCGGTCGAGGGGCACTGGGGTGGGGGGCGTAGAGAAAGATAGTGTCGGAGGGAGGATAGGCCTTCTGCATGGGGAATAGAAGTATAGAGGGAGGTGACGTCGATGGTGGCCATAAGCAGGTTGGAGGTGGAGGGAATGGAGACAGAGTTTAAACGGTGGAGGAAGTGATACGTGTCTTTCGTGAAGGAGGGCAATGAGAGTACGATAGGTTGTAGGTGGTAATCAAGGAATGCGGAGATTCTTTCGGTGGGAGAGTTGAAACTAGAAACTATAGCGCGACAGAGGATGTTGGGTTTGTGTATTTTTGGGAGGAGATAAAACTGGGGTGTTCTGGGGTTTGGAGGTGAGAGTAGGGATATGTCTTGGGAGGTGAGGCCTTCTTCTGGTGCAAATTGGAGGAGAAGAGACCGAATTTCCTTTTGGAAGTTTGGAGTAGGGTTGTCGGTGAGAGTGGTATAGGTGGATGTGTCGTTGAGGTGACTGAGGGCTTTTGAAATCTAGTCTTGGATGTTTAAAATTACGACTGAGGAGCCTTTATCGGCGGTAGTGACCACGATGTTGGGATTGGCCTGTAGGGTTTTAAGGGCATGACGTTCGTTTGTGGAAAGGGAACTCGCGAATCCGTATGCAACCACCAACAAGGAGGTGAGAACTCGCGAGTCCGTATACATCCTATACTTCCGATCCTTTAAAATTCCCACCCTTAACCGCCCTCTTTAATTCCCTTCCCAATAGTCCCTAAACCTTCCGCCGCCCCCCCTCCCCTCCCCAGGCACTCTTCCCTCAAATCCTCTCAGTCTGACCTGAAGAAGGCCTCGGAGTAGGCCGAAAGCTTAAATCATCTACAGTGTGAGTGTCCTTTTACGTGTTATCTGTTTTATTCTGTGTTCTATTGTGCCGTCCAAAAGTTATATATATATATATATATATATATATATATATATATATATATATATATATATATATATATACATATATATTTATATTTATATTTATATATCTATTTATATATACATTCAAACACGAAATACCGCCATATGGCGAATAAATATTCATTCACATTGAAATAGAGATCTTGTGTTCGTCCTTTATGTGTGTTCCTTTACCATTTTCCTTATCTCTATTTCAATGTGAATGAATATTTATTCGCCATATGGCGGTATTTCGTGTTTGAATGTGTATTTGGCCAATGTGGCTCGTCTCTTCTTCTGGCTATGCGTGCCATGAAACGCACCGTTCCTATCCTGTATGATGTTGTATGCTTGCTAATGTACTGTCCATTCTCCTCTTGTGTTTGTCAATTTCTCCTTTGGTGGGTGTAACAGCTCCCTAACGCCATCTTCTGTTTAATGATTCGGAGCACTTTGGTGCTTTATAAGATCGCAGATTTCAATGAAGTCCCGGTCGAAGAAGATATTTTTACATTCGTTATACATACATTCGTTATACATAATTTTTACATTCATTATATATATATATATATATATATATATATATGAGACGATTGCAAAGATGGATGAGAGAAGAAGATGGAAAAATGTAAACACAGAGTTAGGCAAAATGAAGTACAAAGAGTTAAACAATAAATTGAGAAGGGCCACAAATAAAGCAAAAGAAGAATGGTGGAAAACGCAATGCGAGGATATGGAAAGTTTACAGAAGAAGGGTGAAATTGGTGCTCTATACAGCAAGGTTAAGTTATTATCGGGAAGTAAGAAGGCAAGATGTGTGCTAACAGTTAAAGATAAATGGGGTAAGATAATAGTTGAACCAGGAAAAATCCAAGAGAGATGGAAGGAATATATAGAAACACTCTATGGTAAAGAAATTAGGCCGACAAGGTTAGACATAGAAAAGGAACATGACGTAGAAGAAGATAGCTTAGGTCCAGGCATACTCGACGATGAAATAGAAAGGGCATTAAAGGAGATGAAAGCAAATAAGGCTGTGGGGCTGGACAATATTCCTGTAGAAATGTTGAAATGGTTAGGGAAAGGTGGGAAGAAGGCCATATATGGACTGATTCGTAGTATCTATGAGGAAGGAATCTGGCCGGAAGATTTTGTGAGATCGGTGTTAGTTCCTATTCCAAAAAAGGCAAAGGCTTCGTCATGTGAGGATTACAGAACAATAAGTTTGATATCCCACGCAGCTAAAGTTATTCTCAGGATCATCAACAAAAGGATAGAGAGTAAGGCAAATGATTACTTAGGGGATGATCAGTTTGGGTTCAGGAAAGGAAGAGGTACGCGTGATGCCATTGCAGTAATGAGATCACTAGTCGAGAGGAATATAGAATACAATCAGGACGTTTTTGCCTGTTTTGTAGATTTCGAAAAAGCGTTTGATAGAGTGAATTGGGATAAATTAATGCGTGTATTGCAGAAAATAGGAATGGATTGAAGGGACAGGAGACTGATCCGCAACCTGTACATGTCTCAGACTGCTCAGGTGCGAGTGGGGAACGGAGAGTCCGGATGGGCAGTGTTAGGAAGAGGTGTAAGGCAGGGTTGCCCATTGTCACCGGTACTGTTCAACGTATATGTAGAGGAAATGATTAAAGAGGCATGGGAAGAACTGGAGGTAGGAATGAAAGTCGGAGGGGAATTCGTAAAATCGGTTAGGTTTGCTGATGACCAAGCATTAGTTGCTCAGTCAGCCAAGGGGTTGCAAGCATTGTTGAGTGAATTGGAGGTTCAGTGCGATAAATATGGGATGAGAATAAATATTAATAAAACAAAGGTTATGCGATTTTCCAGAAAGAAAAAGGCTAAGCTAAATATTAAAATAGGCGGGGAAAAAATAGAGCAGGTAGAACAGTTTACATATCTCGGAAGTGTTTTGGACCAACACGGTCAAAGTGGTAAGGACGTAAGGAGAAGAATTGCGCTAGGCAAGGAGGCTTTCTCAAGGAGGAGGGAGTTGATGACGGGGACGTTGAGTAGGGATGTTAAGACAAGACTCGTAAAAACTCTGATATGGAGCGTAGCTATGTACGGCGCGGAAACATGGTCGCTGAAGCAGGAGGATAGACGTAGATTGGAGGCTTTTGAAATGTGGGTGTGGAGAAGAATGGAAAAGGTGAAATGGACCGAAAGGAAAACAAATGAGGAAGTACTAGAAATGGTGGGGGAGGAGAGGGGTTTGTTGAGAGAAATCCTATGGAGGCAGGAAAAATGGATGAAGGGCGTATTGAGCGGTAGTGGAATGTTGAAGAGGGTAATAGAGGGAAGAATGTTGGGCAAGCGAGGTAAGGGTAGGAACAGGATAGGGATGTTGGACGGGATGAAGGGAGGAAGGAGGTACACCGAGATGAAGAGGGACCTGATATAGATTAGTTTGCTAGGTGGGGAGTCACAAAATGTTTATTTGATAGTTGGGTCCATCCAAAAACCTACCTTAACCGGTAGATTACCTAAAAAAAAAAAAATATGAGACTCGCGTGTGTGCGTGCGTGTGCGCGCGCGTGTGCGCGTGCGCGTGCGTGTTCGTGCGTGCGTGCGCGCGGGCGTGTGTGTGTATTCCAGGAATCCAAGAGTCGCCCAGGTATTAATATTAGACATTAATTGCCCCCTTTATGCATATAATTTCATCCCCCTCCGCCCCCAACAACTTCCATATCATCCCTACCTTTTTTAAAATTCCCGCGCCATATACTACCCCTCCAAACCCCTCACCTCGAATGCCTTTCCCCCCTTTTCCTTTCTTTTCCCCTCTTTTCCCCTCTTTTTCCCCTATCCGTTCCAAAATCACTCCCAGACCCTGCAATAAACCTAGATGCAAAACATGTCCTATTTTCCTAACCAGAATCCCATCCCTCTCCCACCCGCTCTTTAACTCTCTCCCACCAATTCCCTACTCCTCGTGTACCTCCAGCAATATTTTGGACAGTATACCACACCCCTTAATATTAGAATCAATAATCATCGAGCCTCATGCAACAATTCCTCCCTTCTGACTTTTAATAATCAAACCACTTTACTTTTCCACATAAACTTTTTAATTTTTACTACCCAGGTTTCGTTATAACATAACATCAACAAGACCTGATGATGTTATGTTATAACGAAACCTGGGTAATAAAAAATTAAAAAGTTTATGTGGAAAAAGAAAGTGATTTGATTATTAAAAGTCAGTATGAATATTTTCCACCAAGTTACGCCAGAAACTGTTTTATTTAATTCCTCCCTTATTGGTATGCTCCCAATCCCCAAACATGCCTCCGAACATAGCACTGCCTTTGACCAATGTTTTAAAATATCCGTCTTAGCATCCCTCCCACACTCAGACCCTCCACTGAAACTCAAAATATTAGAGCTAGCTTTCATCTGGCTCTTGGATTCATGGAATCGCCCAGGTATTAATATTAGACCTTAATTACCCCCTTTATGCATATAATTTCATCCCCATCCGCCCCCAACAACTTCCATATCATCCCCACCTTTCTTAAAATTCCCGCGCCATACACTACCCCTCCAAACCCCTCACCACGATTGCCTTTCCCCCCCTTTTTTCCCCCCTTTTCCTTTCTTTTCCCCTATTTTCCCCTCTTTTTTCCCCATTTTCCCCTTTCTCCTTCCTACCACTGCTTTCGGGCTCTCCTCTGCCTCAGTTCTGTTCCTAATTCCTCTTGAGAAAGGTGGTTAGACCACCGAAAATTCGAGAACTAGGGAGTCCCTCTTTAATATGTTTTAGTTTCTGTGTTTGCTATGACTATTTAGTGAATTTTACTGTGCACGTTCCTCCGGTTTTCCCCAGGCGCCAACCACCACCGAAGGGTTCCAACACTTCCCCCCCCTCCGACAATTCTCACGACATTGTGAACCTTTCCAACACCAGCCTGTCTGAGAACGAAATTTCCGTACTAAGTAAAGGCCTATCCTTCTCTCCCACACCAAAAATTAACCAAATCAATCTACTCATCGACACACTCAATTTCTGCCGAAACATTCGTTGGCGCGCATTTTGGAAATCGCAAAGTAACTCTTCGAGTCAAATTAAAACCAATCCCGCACTCAACATATTCCTCCCGGCCTCCACTCATGAGCCAAAACCCCTACCTAGTAATCATCCCGTGGAAATATTCATACGTCTCCTTCTCCAAAAAGTCTCTAATAAATCCTTCACACAATCTCTAAAACCAAGAAACAACCTTTCCAAAAACGAACGTCATGCCCTTAAAACCCTACAGGCCAATCCTAACATCGTGGTCACTACCGCCGATAAAGGCTCCTCAGTCGTAATTTTAAACATCCAAGACTAGATTTCCAAAGCCCTCAGTCACCTCAACGACACATCCACCTATACCACTCTCACCGACAACCCTACTCCAAACTTCCAAAAGGAAATTCAGTCTCTTCTCCTCCAATTTGGGCCAGAAGAAGGCCTCACCTCCCAAGACTTATCCCTACTCTCAACCCCAAACCCCAGAACACCCCAGTTTTATCTCCTCCCAAAAATACACAAACCCAACATCCCCTGTCGCCCTATAGTTTCTAGTTTCAACTCTCCCACCGAAATAATCTCCGCATTCCTTGATCACCACCTACAACCTATCGTACTCTCATTGCCCTCCTTCACGAAAGACACGTATCACTTCCTCCACCGTTTAAACTCTGTCTCCATTCCCTCCACCTCCAACCTGCTTATGGCCACCATCGACGTCACCTCCCTCTATACTTCTATTCCCCATGCAGAAGGCCTATCCTCCATCCGACACTATCTTTCTCTACGCCCCCCACCCCAGTGCCCCTCGACCGAATTTCTCCTCAATCTCGCCACTGTCGTCCTGCCTAAAAATGCATTCTCTTTCCAAAACTGTTTTTATCTCCAAACGAAAGGCACAGCGATGGGAACGAGGATGGCGCCATCGTACGCCAATCTCTTCATGGGCTACCTTGAAGAGAATTTCCTTGCGCAGCAACCCTTCCAACCTCTTTTCTGGGTCCGCTACATTGACGACATTTTTATGCTCTGGACACACGGCTCTGATTCTCTTGACAATTTCTTATCGGCCTTAAATTCTTCTTTTTCTTCTCAAGTCAAGCCCCCTTTATGCATATAAATTCATCCCCCTCCGCCCCCAACAACTTCCATATCATCCCCACCTTTTTTAAAATTTCCGCGCCATGCACAACCCCTCCAAACCCCTCACCCAGAATGCCTTTCTCCCCCTTTTTTCCCCCCTTTTCCATTATTTTCCCCTCTTTTCCCCTCTTTTTTCCCCATTTTCCCCCTTTTCCTTCATACCACTGCTTTCAAGCTCTCCTCTGCCTCAGTTCTGCTCCTAATTCCTCTTGAGAAAGGTGGTTGGACCACCGAAAATTCAAGAACCAGCGAGTCCCTCTTTTGTGTGTTTTGGTTTCAGTGTTTGTTATGACTATCAGTGAATTTATATATATATATATATATATATATATATATATATATATATATATATATATATATATATATATATAAAACTTAGACAGTAACACACAGCACGAGAACACATAAGAAGAACACTCACAGTAATATCTTGATAATTTCGACGGACTCGAGCTCTGTCTTCTTCGGAAGATAAGATATGACTCAGAGTCATATCTTATCTTCCGAAAAAGTGTCCATGCCGTACATACACATATATATAAATAATATATATATATATATATATATATATATATATATATATATATATACTCGGCCCAAGAGGCCGTGTGTCGTGCCCGGCAGCGGGAGAGGCAAGGCTTCCGCGGTCGTCATCCCAGGAAACCCTTGCAGGGAAGAAATAACTGCAGCAGGACAGAAGAATCAGAAGAAGGCGAAAGTAGTTAGAATAGGAACCTGGAACGTCAGGACAATGTTGAGGAGAGGCAAATTAGAAAATATTAAGCGAGAGATGGAAAGAGGTAATATAGATGTTTAGGGCCTCTGCGAGGTGAGATGGACGGATAGCGGGGATTACTGGAGTGACAATTATAGAGTGATTTACAGCGGCGGGGACGAGAGCCAACGAGGGGTTGCCGTAGTTTTAAATAAAGGGGTAGGAAGAAGCGTAGTCAACATAGACCAAGCGACAGATAGAATTTTACTCGTAGAGATTAAAGCAGAGCCGACGAACTTGGTCTTTGTTCAGGTATACATGCCACCGAGCAACCACAAGGAGGAAGAAGTCGATAGGATGTATGATGAGTTAGAGGATATCATCGCGAGTGTTCCTGCAGGGAAACATTTGATAGTGATGGGGAATTGGAGGTGAAGGAAGAGATGGTGGTGAGGTGGGGGACTATGGGTTAGGCACGAGGAATGAACGCGGGGAGAAAGCAATTGAATTTTGCAGGAGACAGGGGTTAGTCATCACTATCACATGGGTTAGACACCACAAAAGGCGTAGGTATACATGGAAAATGCCAGGTGACTCAGAAAGGTATCAGTTAGATTATATTATGGTTAGGCACAGGTTTAGGAACAGTGTGATAAATTCGCAGTTTCCCAGGAGCGGATGCGGACTCTGACCACAATTTAGTTGTTATGAAATGTAATGTTCGTTTCAAGAAGATAAGGCAAGGGCGGCGGGTTAGGAAATGGAATTAAGAAGCAGTAAATGGATTAACGAGGAAGGAGTATCAGCAGGCTGTAGAGAAAATGATGGATGACGGTAAAGAACTGAGTACGATCGAAGAAAAATGGGAATGTATGAAGAAAAGGATATTGGAAGCCGCTAAAGACACTATAGGAACCGCTAACGGGAAAAGGATAAGGAAACCATGGGTAACGGATGAGATGATTGCAAAGATGGATGAGAGAAGAAGATGGAAAAATGTAAACACAGAGTTATGCAAAATGAAGTACAAAAAGTTAACCAATAAATTGAGAAGGGCCACAAATAAAGCAAAAGAAGAATGGTGGAAAACGCAATGCGAGGATATGGAAAGTTTACATTAGAAGGGTGAAATTGGTGCGCTATACAGCAAGGTTAAGTTATTATCGGGAAGTGAGAAAGCAAGATCTGTGCTAACAGTTAAAGATAAGTGGGGTAAGATAATAGTTGAACCAGGAAAAATCCAAAAGAGATGGAAGGAATATATAGAAACACTGTATGGTAAAGAACTTAGGCCGACAAGGTTAGACATAGAAAAGGAACATGACGTAGAAGAAGATAGCTTAGGTCCAGGCATACTCGACGCTGAAATAGAAAGGGCATTAAAGGAGATGAAAGCAAATAAGGCTGTGGGGGTGGACAATATTCCTGAAGAAATGTTGAAATGGTTAGGGAAAGGTGGGAAGAAGGCCATATATGGACTGATTCGTTGTATCTATGAGGAAGGAATCTGGCCGGAAAATTTTGTGAGATCGGTGTTTGTTCCTATTCCAAAAAAGGCAAAGGCTTCGTCATGTGAGGATTACAAAACAATAAGTTTGATATCCCACGCAGCTAAAGTTATTCTCAGGATCATCAACAAAAGGATAGAGATTAAGGCAAATGATTACTTAGGGGATGATCAGTTTGGGTTCAGGAAAGGAAGAGGTACGCGTGATGCCATTGCAGTAATGAGATCACTAGTCGAGAGGAATATAGAATACAATCAGGACGTTTTTGCCTGTTTTGTAGATTTCGAAAAAGCGTTTGAAAGAGTGAATTTGGAAAAATTAATGGGTGTATTGCAGAAAATAGGAATAGATTGGAGGGACAGGAGACTGATCCGCAACCTGTACATGTCTCAGACTGCTCAGGTGCGAGTGGGGAACGGAGAGTCCGGATGGGCAGTGTTAGGAAGAGGTGTAAGGCAGGGTTGCCCATTGTCACCGGTGCTGTTCAACGTATATGTAGAGGAAATGATTAAAGAGGCATGGGAAGAACTGGAGGTAGGAATGAAAGTCGGAGGGGTAAGTAGAACAGTTTACATATCTCGGAAGTGTTTTGGACCAATATGGTCAAAGTGGTAGGGACATAAGGAGAAGAATTGCGCTAGGCAAGGAGGGTTTCTCAAGGAGGAGGGAGTTGATGACGGGGACGTTGAGTAGGGATGTTAAGACTAGACTCGTAAAAACTCTGATATGGAGCGTAGCTATGTACGGCGTGGAAACGTGGTCGCTGAAGCAGGAAGATAGACGTAGATTGGAGGCTTTTGAAATGTGGGTGTGGAGAAAAATGGAGAAGGTGAAATGGACCGAAAGGAAAACAAATGAGGAAGTACTGGAAATGGTGGGGGAGGAGAGGGGTTTGTTGAGAGAAATCCTATGGAGGCAGGAAAAATGGTTGAAAGGCGTATTGAGCGGTAGTGGAATATTGAAGAAGATAATAGAGGGGAGAATGTTGGGCAAGCGAGGTAAGGGTAGGAACAGGATAGGGATGTTGGACGGGATGAAGGGAGGAAAGATGTACACCGAGATGAAGAGGGACCTGATATAGATTAGCTTGCTAGGTGGGGAGTCACAAAATGTTTATTTGATAGTTGTGTCCATCCAAAAACCTACCTTAACCGGTAGATTACCTAATAATATATATATATATATATATATATATATATATATATATATATATATATATATATATATATATATTCAAACTTGAAAATCCCGCCATACGGCGCACAAATATTCATTCAAACAGGAATAGGTATAAGGAAAGGGGATAGGAAAACACATAAAAGGCGAACACAGGACATGTGGGGAAGGCGGTTTTTGACTTTTTACTTTTACTTTACTACGATTTTTACTTTCGTGATCTGCTCAAAAACCGCCTTCCCCACATGTCCTGTGTTCGCCTTTTATGTGTTTTCCTATCCCCTTTCCTTATACCTATTTCTGTTTGAATGTATATATATATATATATATACATATATATATATATATGTATATATATATATATATATATATATATATATGTATAGCATAGACACTCACTAGTTTAAATTTCACTCGCTCACTCAACTAAATGTGATTTTTGCAGTAATCAATGATGTTCGGGAACTCTTTGTTGATTAGTTCATCTTTTGAGGAAACGAAATTGCAAAATTACCGAGGAAATGAAATCAATCCGCTCGATTTGTCGTCCGGAACACGACCATTACCGATAGTCAACAATTGCTTGGGGAAATGGTAGGCATAAGGAGAAGAATTGCGCTAGGCGAAGAGGCTTTCACAAAGAGGAGGGAATTGATGACAAATGAGGATGTTAAGAAAATACCTGTTCCTATTATCCTGTTCCTGCCCTTTCCTCGTTTACCTAACGTTCTTCCCTCTATTACCTTCCTCAAGATCCCACTGGCGATCGATACGCCCTTCATCCATTTTGCCTGCCTCCTTAGGATTTCTCCCAACAAATCCCTCTCCTCGCTCCCCATCCCCAGTATTTGTTCATTTGTTTTCCTTTCGGTCCATTTCACCTTCTCCATTTTTCTACAAACCCACATTTTAAAAGCCTTCAATCTACGTCTATCCTCCTGCTAAATGATCACATTGCGGCGCCGTACATAGCCACGCTACATATTTGATTTCCTTTCGGTCCATTTCATCTTCTCCATTCTTCTCCTCACCCACATTTCAAAAGCCTTCAATCTTGTTTACTCTCACCTTGATGTTTGTCAATCAGTTCTTTTACGATGCGAAGTCCACATCTAAATGTGGCATTCACGTTTGAATCTGACACGTGGACTGCATTAGGGGACGCAGTCTGGACTTGAAACGCTAAACACTGCGGAATCGCGGTCCATAATAAATTTCGCGCCAGGGACTATTTCACGCAAATTTCCCTTGGTAAGTGGATTGTAGCAGGTTACTTTTTCTTTCCCCCTCTCCTCGGAGGAAACGGCTTCCCTTCGTCGCAAGTAAATAGTCCACTCCATCGCAAGACCCCGTCGGTTTCGTAGCGGTCATCATTTGAGCCAGGCATTTCATCCCACTCACATTATTTGTGTATTTATTTATTTAACAAAGCAGCCAAAAACGGCGCAAAGGCTTTTACATTGGCTGACATATAACATAAACTAAGAGAAATAATGAGTAAAAGCTATAAACAATCATGAAAAGTTAACAAATAATGTCAAGAACAGATATAAGATTGCAGGAGAGCAAATATGCAACCAGAGAGAGAGAGCTAAGTTACTACGATCTGGTGTTTAAGGAAGGAGGTGAAAGCGTAGAGGGAGGAAGAGAGGTCCAGGGAAGGATACTGAATGTTTAGGGAATTGAAGGTAGCTCGAAGTCGATGGAATAGGGAACGTTGAGAGACCGAGAGACGGAAATTTGGAATCTGCAACAGACTCAAGTTAGGTGTTGGCCGAGGGGGAACACGAATTGAGAATAGAGGAAGAAGGTAGTTGGTACGGAGAGTTCCGTTAAAGATGCTGTGTAAGAAATTCATATCATACAGAGTAATTGACGGGGGTGGAGAGGGGAAATACCAAGGGATGAGAGAGTAAAGTCTTGGGTTGTATTTTTGAGGGAAGTAATGCGATAACGGGAAATGGTAATAGATAAATAAAGAACTCAGTTGAGTAACTCTAAATTGGTTGGGGAGGCGGTCGACCAGATTGGTGAACAGTATTCTAAAATTGGGAGGACACAACCAAAAAGCACCTGCTCTAAAATGCAAGGTCCCACCATCTACCCATAAGCCTCTCGTGGAAGTAAAATGTTGGTCCAAAATCAAAAGTGCCTCTTTAATCCAATATTTCGTTCCCTCTTTCCTTTTGAAATTTTAAATAAGCATACATTTACCTTTATATCCATCGCCTAGACGGCGACTAAACATCTGAACATCCTTTTACTTTCTTAAAGAAACAGATCCTCAGGGATAGATCCCTTTGAAGCACCTTCGTCTCCAGTCCCACTGCTAAACCCTTTGTGCCCTCCACCCCTTATACTTGAGTTTTGTATTCCAAAGACGCTAGTTAACCCCGTACCATATGCTCCACAGAAAGTCATAGTTTTTTCGAATT
Source organism: Hetaerina titia (assembly GCA_037158775.1). Lineage (NCBI taxonomy): Eukaryota > Metazoa > Arthropoda > Insecta > Odonata > Calopterygidae > Hetaerina > Hetaerina titia. The sequence goes on along the minus strand of CM073778.1, from coordinate 92,590,971 downwards.
GGAAATTAAAAAGAAAACTCTTCTAATTGTTTAATTTATATTTCGTAGGATTTTGAATGATTCTATTTGGCATAATTTGCATATAGCGTGTAGGTGATATTGCCGTAGTATATACATTTACGCCTCCGTGCCCAATGCCCAGCATGCTTGGGAATTGGGCGCGATTCTGGAAGACAGAAGTTAACATGGAAGACGAATAAACATTTAACAATGTACACTAATATGAAATACTGTTTTAGACATTTTACTTAGGTCTAACTCATCTGGGGACTGTACATGAGAGGAGTGGTACCTGGTGACCTCGTTACATGTGAGTCCACCCTTTCCGATGGGCTTCCTCCTTTGCGTACTCAGTAACAGTAATTAGCATTCGTAATATGTGCTATTACGGATTTTACATGAATGGTGTCCAGTCGCCCCCCTTCCACGTCTGTTCTTCAACATCGATATAAATACCCCGCGAACCACCAAAAAGATGCGTAGCAGAGGGTGGGAAGGAGTATATGGTTGAGGAAGGGGAAAGGGAAAAATATTTGTTTGAAAACTATCAGATAACGTGCAAATTTGTAAACATTCTGGAAAAAGACTTAATTCATAAGAAGGGTTATTTCATCTAATAAATTAGTTACTGATTATACGAAAAAAAGGAATAAAAAATGTCCATAACCATTTATACGACAGGCCTCCATCAAAAAGAAGACAGGCCATGCAGAATTGAAAAGTAAGATGGGGAAATCCCACCATCGCATACACATGCGACTCATGGTCTCCGGAAATTAAGTAGTTTCTCAGGAGTGATGCGTTGGAATTCGAACGTAATAAAGAACGGAACGTAGCTTTTTTACACGAGATAAGTTCAATCGTACGACCGGGTTTCGATGTGTCACATCATCTGCAGGCATGCATGTCTATCATAGTCTCCGTCCCCAAAGAAGTCGCAGGGAGGGAATGTGTCACACCGCAGCAGGCAAGCAATGGACGTCAGGGAGGCGACCCCCTCCCTTCACACCGAGGAATGGAAGGAGAAGCTTTTAAAACAACAAAGAAAGGCGAGCAACATTGTAGCGAAGCATTCTTTAATGTCAGCCCATGCGGTCTTGCGGGAAGAGTTTTGACAACAAAATACACGAGATTAGTGAAAGTTTAAAACAAATCATTCCCTAGCGACAGCAACTAATCAATACTTGGGTATAAATAATTATTCCCTGGACGCTGAGGGTGGCAAGTGGAATTTTTGCTGCCTATAACCCTACAGTTGCTCTCCCATATTGTCCATGGGAAGAAGGAGTCCTTGGATCTACTAGTTCTGGCATATATTTCCCGAATTTTACATACATGATCCAAGCGATCAATATATGTTGGAGTGCAAATAATTTGCGAGCCCTCGGTACTGAAACATGCGGATCTGAATTTATTTAGTAAATTCAACCAAGCGTTGAATCGTCTTTCTTCCAATGATTCCCATCCAAACTCCATAAGCATTTCAGTGACGCTTTTCGTTTTATCGTAACAGTTTTAAACGAAGCCCCCTATGTCTTTCGGTGGATCGTGAGGTACCACGTGTTCAGGGAAATGGTGGAGTAGATATAATATGGCCGGTGACCTAACGCCCCCTGCCACAGGTCCTGGCGATACCTTGTGGGGTAGTGTATAAATGTAGACGTTTCCGTGTTTCGAACAAGTTTTCGAATATTACGTGTATGTTACAGAGCTCTTTGGAGGATTCAACTTGTACCCTTAGTGGCCCTTAGACCCTAAATGACTCGCGATTCTGTGCAGTAATCCTGACACTCCTAAGTGAAAATCGACCACTGAAACAACTAAAGCCCGACGTGATAGTAAACAAGCAACTTTGAGTCAATTTAAGTGTGAAAACATGCGTTTACATTACAATGTATTGATTTCTGTCCGGTCTCGCAATTAATGTCTGCGAGGAATATTGCTCGCAAATTCACATCCAGAGCTGCGGCATTCGGTAATCCTCGTTGCGGCATTCGGCAATTCGGTTGCTACCTAAAGGCACTCTATTTTCCAGATTTGGCCCTCTTGGATTATTTTCTGCTCGTAAACTTAAAAAATGGCTCCGTGGTCAAAGATTTTCCAATCATGAAGAAGTAATGTTGGCAGTTAATGGCTATTTGGAGGAGCAAGACAGTTCTTATTATAAAGAAGGTGTCAAACTTATTGAACATCACTGGAAAAAGTGTATGAAACTGAAAGGAGATTATGTTGAAAAATAAATACATTTTTGTTCCAAAATTTTTTTTTCTTCTTTGTTGGGTCGGATACTTCTGGGACCACCCTCGTATATTATGGTTAGACACAGATTTAGAAACAGTGTGATCAATTCACACAGCTTCCTGGGATCGGATGTGGACCCTGACCATAATTTCGTTGTTATGAAATGTAGCGTCTGTTTCAAAAAGATAAGGCAAGAACGGCAGGTTAGGAAATAGAAAGTAGAAGCATTAAATGGATTGACAAGGAAGAAGTATCAGCAGGCTGTAGAGAAAATCATGGATAAGGGAATATATTTGAGTACCATCGAAGGAAAATGGGTCGGGTACTTCTGGGATTACCCTTGTAATGTTAAGGCAAACACCGTATCAGTGGATAAGTTGGTTTCCAGGTTTCTTGTTCAATACATTAGCAAACTGAGTATCTCAGTCTTTTCTGGAAAATTATGAATATTACTGACAGATATTGGCTTTATTTCTGACCATAAATATAATCCTCATATTAGCTACTACCAGCCTTTAAGAGCATGATACCATTCAAAGGGAGTGGACCTGTTTACTCTAGAATGGGAGAGGTGAAGATTCAATGCAAGAAAATATTACATCCATGAATAATGAATGTTGCTCAAAGGTTAAATATGGGTTACCCCGGAAACTTTCATGACTGGCCTGACGTGTGCCTCTAGTCATCATTTTTCTTGGATTTGTAGGAGGAAAATAAAACCCATAGGTTTCATTAGTTGCTGATAATTGAAGAGTAATTAGGACAAAATTGTCAGTTTGATCTAATTTTATTGAGATATGTAGCATTTTATCAGATACTTTGGTTATATTTTGCATTTTTTTAATCTATTCTATCTCATTTGGAGGAAAGAGAGAATTCCAAATAAGCAAAATCAATGTGTGAATATATGCACTGACTGCCTTTGAAATGTATTTTTAACTGGAAGATATCATGCAGGCCCCTACTCGTCTTCTGGAGAGCAGCAGGGCGCAATTTTCATATAAAGAAGAGGGTGGTAGCCTGAGCTGCAATACAAATAATGGACCCCGGACCTGGAAGTTCTCTGATGGTATTATTTAGCTGCCATCACAAGCCTTTTTTCTAAAGTTTTCCTCATCCAGGACCTCATATTTGTACAGTTTGAAGGGTGTGATTTCTTTCATAAGGGAGCACATGGAATCGTTCTTTATCCTCCTGATGACCTGTGGCAGTGGAGGCAACCCAGTGGAGAGTGCCAAATCCTTGTAGTAATCCCACTCAGCATTGTGCAGCAGAATGTGACCCTTCCCGGGGATGCTTTCGCTGCAGGTTTGCATCATTTCCTCCCTTCCAGGGAGTTTGATGGTCCCCACCAGTGTCTTGAGATAATACTGGACCTGCAAAGTGAGCAAGCAGATGCTGGTATCTCATGGCCCTACTCTTGGTAACCTCCCCAAGTATGTTTGAAATAAATTCTTCTCAGAAATATTGAAGCGTGAAAAATCATTCACCTTGACTGAGATTCGAACTTTGATCCCTTGATGTCCAGCTGAGTACTTTAGCCATTTGTGCTATCAAGGCATCCTTTTCACACTCCAAAATTTTTATCCAGGTTTGAATCACGGTCCAGGGGAATGATTTTAACACTTTGAAATTTGTGAATTTTAATGCAAATTAGTGGATGACTCCGTTAAAGGTTATTGTCGCCATATCTCCTGCATTTCTTTGAATTCACTTCCTGGCTGAAAAGTAACAAGCGTCAAGAGCACCATTGTATAATTGTAATATACATAATTGTATAATACAAGGGTAGCTAATATTGAGATTTGTCATCTTTAAAGATAATGTCTCTGTCCAAATTATACAACGGTGCCTTTACCCTTGTATTATACAATTATGTATATTACAAGGGTAAAGGCACCGTTGTATAATTTGGACAGAGACATTATCTTTAAAGATGACAAATCTCAATATTAGCTACCAGGGAGTATATTTTGAGTTACTTACAGTATTAAAATACTTAGACTGATTCTATGCATATGGGATTGTGAGGGAAAGAGGGAGTATGAGGTTTCTTCAAAAGCAATGATTTATACTCAATATACAAGTATTATAACCTTGTATATTATGACCCTTTTGAGAAATGTGCTAAACCTTGATGTGACAGTAGACCTTGCAGGCTAGCTCATACACATCTATTTCGATTCATTATTTCTGGATAGGCTGACCTGCAGTATTGATTTTTGGCATGCAGACACAACATTTTGGCCTGTAGGATTTGAACTGTTCTGGCAGACTAGAAGGAGGAGGACTTGCGATGTATACATGATTTGTTTAAAAAGCATCAGGAAAATTTTAGAAAAGTAGATTTATAATTTCAGATATTGATACAATGCCTCAAAATTCTTCAAAGTACATCCTTTTAGCATTGACACACTTTTGCCAGTGGCTTTTTTATGACTTAAAGGCTCCCTGGTAGGCGGAAGGTCCATAAGGACATGCATGCAAGCTCCTTTGACCACAGTTAAGGTCTCATAATTGTGTCCTTTGAGGGAGGATTTCACTTTTGCGAATAGGAATAATAGTCTGCTGGTGCCAAGTTGGGACTGTAAGGGGGTTGGGGAATTGTCGTGATGCCATTGCAGCAGGTCTTTGCAAGCAGACACCCTCTACTCTGCTCTCTTGGTTGTCCATCCAAAGACCTCCATGAGGACGTGTGTAGCACAGATCTTTCTCATCGCCAAATTTTCAGAAAAAATGGTGCATGTATTGTCATTTTATCAGTACCAATATCATCTGTGATCAGTCGTATACTTAACCGATGGTCTGAATTTAGCAATTCATGCACACATTAGGAAAAAATTGTTACCGATACTTTTTATGCAAATCTTGTAGATATCATAATACTAAATGACTCTACTGGGCTAATTATTTCCATAGTGAGAAAAGAAGTAAGGCATTAAGTAATTTCCTAAAATTAAATTCCCACAAATGATCCCTTCTTTGTTTTTCCATATTTGCTCGAGGACATCCCCTCCAAATGAGAGTAATTTTTCATGTAAAAAATTCTCTTCATATCGGTATCCATTATCCAGAAGATAATATTTACTAACCTGCTGTGTGATTACACATAAATTATAAACCGATAGTTTATGGCATTGGTAGACTATTCACAAATTATATCCTTTGGGAATCCCCGAACTGAAAAAAAACCTAATAATATTTCACTTATTCTATTACTCTGAAGAGTTCCATCACCTGGTAGTCAAAGAGTACAAATGGGATGCACAGGCGGGGAACACCAATGAAGCACATGGTCGGGTGCTCAATATTCACCAAGTGCTTGTACAGGGGTCTCACGAGGTCACCATTCACCACTTCTACCTTGCACAGCTGACTCAGGAAGGGAAAATTGTATAGGTATCCTGCAAGCACACAGAAAGAAAAACATTATCATAAATACAGCTTAACCATCTGAGGATTGATCTATGTAACAGCCCACCAAGCCATTGCAATCAGTGAGCCTCGCACGGCATGGTTTCCCAGGGTTTTTGGATGGAGTCTTATCCTCACCTGTGCAGTAAACTAAGGTGTCCGCCGGGCAGTGAGCACCCCCTTCAAGCACGAATCCATTGTCAACTGCATGCATCACGGCTGGAGCAAGGCTCACATTCTGTGGGAACCCCTTCAGAATCTTCTCTTGCGATCTATCACAGATGGTTACCTGAGTAATTCATGAACTTCAGTACAAATGGCTTAATCACCAATGAAACTCTTTCCCAGAAGACACATATGTTTAACATATTGAAATGAAATAATTTACTTTGTAATTCCACCTGATGATGACATTTCACATCGAAACCTGGGTCTTGTTTTTTTTTAAAACAAATATATGTTTAACATAGAAGAACTTACAATACTCAGCCATGAAACATGTATGTGGAATATTAATTTCTATGTTTATTTTTCATTGATGTGGCATTGAAACCAAGACTAGGAAGCAATGTGAATGTCCTGATGAAGATGAAATAGATGGAGCAGACAACTAAAGGACAGGTTCCACCACAAAAATAAATGAGAAAGCGGCCTACTCTCGATGAAGGCTCATTCCTTTTCTTTGTGGGAAAATTTTTAAACTAAAAGAATAGGAAAATGAGGTGGAGCAATAGAATGTGAGCTCCTTCAAAGAGGCAGTGAATGACCGAGAAGGGACACTGTGTCAAGTGGGCACTGGATGTCAAATACCAGATAAGGGATCTTATGTTAGGTGGGCACAGGACATCCCCTGCCACGCACCATTTTGTTGGATCGCACGGAATTTATGTTGATGTCAATATCACTCTTTGCTTCCTTCACAGAGGGTGTTCATGAAGACCCCAAAAGTTATATCCACAGATGAGGTCACACAAATTATATTCACTCTTGAGCTGGCAGATTTTAATATACATTTATTTCAACAAATTGTGATTTTTGGACAGAATGGTTTATAGATCTTGTTTTCTAACGCATCTGTAATTTGTAAGAGCATTTTTTTCACTCTCTAAAAATTAATTACTCTGAGTAATTATCCTATAACTATGGTTTCTTATTTGCTAAGTTACATGGAAGGTCACTGGGGTGCAATGTAGAAGCAGAGAAGGAAAGAAAAATGGATATAATGGCCCAAGTACTGAAATGATGTATTCTACAGGGGGAATGTATTAACAAATGAAAATATTTGCATAGTTTCACCACTGCAATTCAAGCACATGAGAAAGCCGGCAACATCAATATCAAAAATGAACTCATTTTCAAGTCATTTGTGCTCAAATTGCCAAACTCCTTTTACATCACTCACCTTTCTGGCGACAGGTGCAATGTCTTGAGAGATGTCATTTGCAGAAAAGGAAGACCCCAGAATAATGACCTCCTTATTAGTAAATGCATTGATCCCAGGCTCCCGGTAGTCCCGGCTGTGAAGCACGTTGCCCTGGAAACGATCTATGCCAGAGATGGGTGGAATGCACGGTTTTGAATAATTTCTGCAAGTTAGTGTGAGAGAGGAGATGATAAATTTCTAGAAATTCAGCCTACTTAAAGAAGACATTGCTATATATTAGTTTGGGGAAAAAGACAGCCATTATTTTTGCGTGAAATTTAAAACTTTATTTAAGATGTTTCGGATTGTTCTATTTGGGTCAAACATGCACCGTTTTGTTGTATAATTTGTTGCCATTTTAAAGATAGCTTCATATTGCCTCTCTCTTAGAAGTCTTGGTCCTTATTGCCAAAAAACTCTAGTAATCTATTTTCACAATCTTCTCTTGATATCGATCACGATAGCCATGTGCCGAGAAAATAATGGATTTCTTTTTCCTCAACCTAACATTAATGAGTTAACCAATAATAATAATCTTTATTAATCAAAAAGCAGCACTATAGATGTCATCAAAAGAAATACATATAAATACATAGATTCATTAGCGTGGTGAAGAGACACACATGTATTACAAATTCACGTTTGAGAAATCCAGTTCAAAATATTCACTATAAGGATAGAAGGGATTTGAAATCAACCAATACTCAATTATGCTTTTGAGCCTTTTATAGCTAGTCAGTTCTGCAGTATGGGGAAGTTTGTTAGAGATTTTTAGGCAATAGTACATGGCTGGTGTAAGATTTTTGACCATTTGTGTTTGGTGGCGTCTAACATGTTTCTTGACTATGTAATATGGCTGTATATATTGCCTCTTAATAAATAGTTATTTACATTTTCTTTTACATGAATTAAGCACTGGTAAATATGTATTTTAAAGATCGTCATCACTCTCAGAGTTACAAATAGTGGACGACAGTGATCATGATGGCCAAGGTTGATTACAATCCTAACAGCTTCCTTTTGCAATATAAGCAGAGCTTTTTATGTGCCTTGCATGTCCCCAAAGTCTTAGGCCTCCATAACTTAGTGACTTTGGAAAAAGGCAAAACAGACAAGTCTCAAATGTTCCTCAGAAACACAATTTTTAAGTTTCTGATTAGGATGACATTCTTGGAAAGTTTTTCGGAGATTGCAGGTACATGAATTTTCCAGGAAAGACTAGAGTCAATTAAAAAACCCTAGGAGCCTGAGAGAGCTTTTAGCTTTACTAGCACTTCTAAGATTACATACATCTACATGTATAAGATATTGTGCTTTCTCACAATTTGGAATTACTTTCTCTGCTGAGAACCAGTCACTACTTTGTTATTTTCATGTCTTTCAATTCTTCATGAGCCTGTTCAGGATTTTAACATTTATTTATAAAGCTAGTGTCATCATCGTAAAAGATACAATCAGTATCAATTTCTTTCTAACCTTTTTTATTCCTTGCAAGACATTCAAATATAGAAAAGGCTTTGGCCCCACTAATGGTGCAACAATGTCTCAAGCCAACAATATGGATAAGGATTTTTTGGCAGACACAGTTTTTGTAAGTTATTAAGACCTTTCCATTTTGTTTCCTTGTGAAACTGTAGTTTCCTTCTCCTGGAAAGCTTATCATACCAATTATCTTAGATACTTGAAATTTCCATCTTGCATGATTCTTTTTCCAAAAATCCCCATCTGTGTTGGATCTTTCTTAAAATTTGCCATATTTTTTTTCTAAAATAATAATTGTATGCCTCACTGTACATTGCATGTTTGAATCTGACTTGTTTGTTACATTTCTTCATCAGCCAGAGAAGGTTAAAAGTCTTTTCACCAATCAGCTAACATTCATTGTTCTAGTTCTTACACTCTATTTTGATCCTATTTTCAATGTGTTCGATTCGCCACTCATTTCTATTGATTGCCAAAATGTACCTGAGAGCAGAGGGGGAAGCCCATCCATTTGCAAGACCCCTTCCTTTATTTTAAAAGAATTTATCTTATTTAAGGATATTTGTATTGAATAACTTTTCAATACTTTCAGCAAAAATCTCAGTTTTCATGGTTATAATTTACCAAAGTCTCTTTCGGTCTTTGATGCAAGGGCTCAAAGGGTGTACTTGGATATAATTTACCTGAAAATATTTTAATATTCCTTCGGTTACTTTTCTTAAAATTATTTTCTATTCATAGCAGTCATTTCTAATCAAATTCCCATTTTTCCTCCCTGATTATTTGGACTGTTTCTCTCCTAGCATGAACAAAGTTCCATAGTCTTGAGGGCATTTCACTTTTTCCATATTAGTCACCTTTCTTGAGCATCTTCTAATTCTTGATTCCAACAAGAGAGATTTTACTTCTATTTATTCTGTCCAGCATGTCTATCCGTTTCTTAGTTGTACCTCACCTGTCTAATATTCTCCCCTCTTTCACAGCCTACAGCATCCCACTTTTACGCAATATGCTTTTCGTTAATCTCCCCTGTCTCCTTAGGATTTCACCCAGCAATCTCCTCTCCTCCCCACCATACCCAGTACTTCCTCGTTTCTTTTCCCTTCGGTCATTTCACCTTCTCCATTCTCCTTTATACTTACATTTCAAAAGTCTCCATTTTATACCAACCATCCTGCTTCACAAACCATGTTTTTGCACCATACATAACTACATTCCATATCAAAGTTTTAATCAGCCTTTTTTAAGATCCTTACTCAAAGTCCCTGTCATCAATTCATTCTTTCTTGTGAAAGCTTATTTGGATAGTGCAATTCTTCTCCTTATGTCCATACTTCTTTGACCATTTTGGTCCAAAACACTTCTGGGATAGGTAAACTGTTCCACCTACTGTTGTAACTGCCCTAACTTTTCCCCTCCTATTTTAATATTAAGCTTAGCTTTTGTCTTTCTGGAAAATCGCATAATCTTTGTTTTATTTATATTGGTTCTCATTCCATATACCTTACACTAAGTTTCAAATTCACTCAGCAATGGCTGAGCTCCTTGGCTGACTGACAAATTATAGCTCGGTCATCAACAAACCTGACTGATTTTAAGAATTCTACCTACAGTTCTTCCCATGCCCCTTTAATCATTTCCTTCACATAGGCATTGATTGACACAGGTGAAATGGACATCCCATGTCTTACACCTCTCCCTAACATTGCCCATTTGGACTCTCCATTGCCCACTCGAACCAGAACAGTCTGAGACATGTACAGGTTACAGTTCAGTTTCCTATTCCTCCAGTCTGCTCCTATTTTCTGCAATATATCCAAATTCTACCCAATTCACTCCAGTAAATGCCTTTTCAAAACCTACAAAACAAGCAAATACATGCTAAAAGTATTTTATGGTTCTGGCTATTAGTACTCTCATTACTGCAATGCCAATACATGCAATGCATTTACTCACACCTCTCCCCTTTCTGAACCCAAACTGATCATCTCTTAAGTAAGCATTAGCCTTTCTTTCTATCCTTTTATTGATAACACTAAATATCACTTTTACTAGGTGTGAAATAAAACTTATTGTTCTGTAGTCCTCATGCATGGCTCTCATTCCCTTATGTGGATGTTATTAATGCTCATCTAATAAATTGGTCTGGCTAAATTCTTCTCACCAAAACCACAGTTCTTCCCAATAAATACCACATATTAATTCATAATAACTCTTACTTCAACATTTTCCTAAATCCCAAGGTATTTCTACGGGAATATTATTGACTCCCATGGTCTTATTTGCTTTTCATACCCTTAATCCTCTTCCTATCTTGCAGTTAATTATGACTAGTCCTTTACCATCCCCAAATGTGTCATATTCTTTCTATTTTTAAACTTGCTGGCGTAATGTATTTAACACACAGCTCCTAGGTTTATTATTTTCATACCTCTCAAAATTTTCCTGGATTAATTTCCTCTCGCCTTTCTTCAAAAGCATGCATAGATTTTTTTTCTTACTTCCTGATACATCTTTCACCTATCTCTACTATGCATCCATTTCATCCTTCTTTTGTTATCCCTCCATGTCCTCGCGCGTCGCCCTCCGCCGCACTACTTTCACTTGATGAGTTACCCTCCTCAGTTTATTATATTACTCTTATCTAACTTTGTATTTACATTCTTCCATTTCCTTCTCTTTTCTTTCTTAATAATCATCTCATCAGTAATCTATAGTTTCCTTATCCTTTCCCTATTTACCATTCATATAGTTTTGTTTTTGACATTTGATATTCCTTATTTTTCTAATTTTGGACTTATCTCATTGTCCATACTCATAACTTTCTCTTTAGCCAGTTGGTACTCCTTTCTCTTCATCCTGGTTAATCCATCTTAATTTAATTTTCTCACCTCTTCCCCTATTTTCTATTTTGATGGCTTCTTTGAAGTATATTTTCAAAACAGAAAGAAATTAACTCTCAGATTTCAAACAGCTGCAAAATTTAACAATTTTTAAATTTCAATTTCATTAATTTTTTGGCACTATAGAAATTAATTCAACCCTAAATACTGTTAACCTCATTCTAAAAATATAGTGCAAATTGATACTATGAATTATATCCATTATTATTTTATGGCAATTTTTATGTTTACTACAATAACAGCCACTTGACATTGTACACTTTCATGCATCTTTCATTTGATGGTGCTGGAACCATTCACAGCTATGATGGTTTTGGATCAAGTGGGCAGTTTTGTTCATGAGCAAGGAAGGAGAGGGAGAGGTTTTGTGTTTGAGTCGACTGCTGGAGACGAAATGAGGAATGAAAGATGTGAGGTACTTCATACTCCTTGTGAACATACTGTCTGGTCACAAAACACAAAGACCTAGAAAACAAAGATGTACAAGACCAGGTTTTAACACCAAAGGGGGGTGGCCGGTTATGACATAGGCTAAAATTTAGAAGGGGAGAATGGGAAGAGGACCCAGACCTTCAACACATTCCTATACACTAAAGCCCTCAACTGATTCTACACCTTAATGATGGCAAACGGTGCTAAAACCATGCTAAAGCCCTAAACTGATTCTACACCTTAATGATGGCAAACGGTGCTAAAACCATGCTCAGTTAAGTGTAATAAGTGTGAAAGTCTACTTAGTGACATCCTAATGCAGCAAATCAGTTATGCTTAGGAAGAGACAAATCACCTGTAATTACTAAATGATAGAGTGGGTAGGGAGGTGAAACACACCCAGTGCAAACCATTACTGCATCAAAAATGTCATCTCGGGACTCCTTGGTGTCCAGATCACACCAAGTGGCTCTCCACTTTGTCCTCCCAGGGTCCCCATCTGCAATTAAAGGCTCCACCAATCGGACCTCCTGGCGGAACTGATGGAAACATAGCCAGCATTAACCTTTAGTGAACCTACCACCTCTCTAGACAGATGAGCATCTAAGATATTTTATGTTATCAAAATAAATTCTGAACTAAAATTTCACAGTTCCAAATAGCAAACCAAATGTTAGTAATAAACACATAGCAAACGTTAGTCATCTCACGAAACCCTTGCAAAGCAAAACCAACAGCAGCAGAACAGAAGAGGCAGAAGAAGACCAATAGTTAGAATGGAAACTTAGAATGTGAGGTCAATGTTGAGGGCAGGAAAATTAGAGAATGTTAAGCAAGAGAAGCCAGGTGACTCAGAAAGAGGTATCAGTTGGATTACGAGGGTGGTCTCATAAGTACCTGACCTGACCTAGATATGGTAGTAGTTGTTTAAAGAACATATCTGTATTAGAAAGTACGCAATCTATAAAGCATGTGTTTCCAATTTGAAGATGCCACGTTGTTTAGTATTTGTTTTCCAGCCATCAATAATGAACATTTTCAGTGAATTTGTGAAAATGGATAAAATTGGTCATCGTTATGTTAAACAATACTTTTATTTGAAAGGCCTCAACCCAACCGATATAAAATCTGAACTGCATTCTACCATGGGTAAGTCTGCTCTTTCGTTTACAACAAAAAAATATTGGGTAGCAAGGTTTAAACAAGGCCATACAAGCTGTCAAGAGGAGCATTACATTGGTTGACCAAATGAGGTAATGACTCCAGAAATGGTTAAAAAGAGACGTTTCCGGCGTAACACCTGTATGGTGGAATATCATGATTAATTAAAATTGGCAATTTTCCACAAAATGACATTTTTTTACTAATACGACTGGTTTCGATGTAACTACATCATCTTCTTGTGAGATGCCAGAGGATGATGTAGTTACATCGAAACCGGTGGTATTAATAAAAAAATTTTATTTTGTGGTAAATTGCCAATTTTAAGTAATCCAGAAACGGTGAAGTATATCATTGACTGAAAGTGTCTGAGCTAGCAGACATAGTAGGCATTTCAAAAAGCATGGTACATTCCATATTAACTGAAAATTTGGACATGAGAAAGCTTTGTGCAAGATGGGTGCCACGTTTGCTCACACTTGAGCAAAACCAGTATAGTGAAGACATGTCAATTGAGTGTTTAGCAAAGTTTCAGGGAAACAAAGTTTCAGGGCAGAATTTTTGCACCGCTTCATAACCATGGATGAAACATGGGCCCATTATTTCACACTCGAGGCAAAAAAACAATCAAAACAATGGATTCAAAAGGAAGAACCGGCTACAAAGACGGCGAAGAACGTTTCATCTCCAGACAAGATCATGGTGTCAGTTTTTTGGGATGCCCGTGATTTATTTTTCACTGACTTTCTTAACAAAGGAAAAACTATCAATGGCGAGTATTATGCGAACTTATTGCAATGTTTGATGAAAGAAATCAAGAAAAATCGGCCACGTTTGGCTAAGCATTAAGTGTTATTTCATTAAGACAATGCACCAGCTCAAAAATCCTTTATTGCAATGGCCAATTTTCATGAATTAAAGTTTTAATTGCTACCTAAAGGCACTTTATTTGCCAGATTTGGCCCTCTTGGATTATTTTCTGCTCGTAAACTTAAAAAATGGCTCCGTGGTCAAAGATTTTCCAATCATGAAGAAGTAATGTTGGCAGTTAATGGCTATTTGGAGGAGCAAGACAGTTCTTATTATAAAGAAGGTGTCAAACTTATTGAACATCACTGGAAAAAGTGTATGAAACTGAAAGGAGATTATGTTGAAAAATAAATACATTTTTGTTCCAAAATTTTTTTTTCTTCTTTGTTGGGTCGGATACTTCTGGGACCACCCTCGTATATTATGGTTAGACACAGATTTAGAAACAGTGTGATCAATTCACACAGCTTCCTGGGATCGGATGTGGACCCTGACCATAATTTCGTTGTTATGAAATGTAGCGTCTGTTTCAAAAAGATAAGGCAAGAATGGAGGCAATAACTAGAGCAGATAGAACAGTTTATGTTTTTTGGAGGTGTTTTGGACCAAAATGATCAAAGTCATAGGAATGTAACATGAAGAAGTGCATTAGGCAAAGAAGCTTTCCCAAGGAGTAGGGAGCTGATGATAGGGATGTGGAGTAAGGATGTTAAGAAAAGACTCATCAAAACTTTGATATGGAGCATATTGATCGGCAGTGGAATGTTGAAGGCTGTGATAGAGGGGAGAATATTAGGTAAATGAGGAAGGGGGCAGAAATAGGATAGGGATTTTGGAGAGAATGAACGGAGGAAGGAAGGGTCTATACAGAATTGAAAAGGCACTTATGGTAGTCTTATATGTGTATTATGTCAGGTTATGTTTTGTTAGGATAGGCAAGGATACACCTTATTTTCTGGTAAATAAGATGCATCCTGATTTTTCTGAATTTAATGTACAACAAAAATTCTAGGATCGGGCGGAATATGATCATAATATTTGGATGTTAAAACTTTATGCAAAGAAAATTAAATTGCTACATCAAAAAATTAGTAGCTACAATACCAATGGTTATTAATTCCAGATTCCTATAAAGTTGCCGCTAAAATGCCTTTCAGCTGCCTTGTTTCTATCTTTGAAGTCTAATTCACAAAATCAAGTCTAAATTCAATTCTCTATGGCAATCTTCTCTCTTAAAATCCTGTGAGGTTGTTATCACTTCAACTTTTTATTTCTGATATTATTTTGATACTATCAGCATTTGTATATAAAGCAAATATTGAAGCAAAATCTGGTGCTTTCCCGGCATATTTACTTGATGCAGTTTTCTCTGGTCTTCCATCGGATCAGGGGTTCCATGTTGATCAACCCTGAAGACAATGCATGAGTCGGGCATCAAAACGTTGGCCACCATGGAACCCCTGACCTGGTGGAAGACCCGAGAATCATTCATGAAAAAGCAATCATTTTCTATGCCTTTACAACACTCTCAAATGGCTTAAATTTGAATGCCTTTAGATTCCTGAGGTAATTGGAAGAGATACAATGTATGTATGAATGTATTAGCAGAGGGGCAACATCCCCATTACCCCAGCAGCACAGATGAAGTATCGGGGCAGTAGCACATGTGACTTGAAACTAAATATGCTACATTATATACATTTACGATTTATTTGGGAATTACTTAGGAAATGCTTTCAACAAAATGTAAAAATTCTGTTGCTTACCAGTGACTCTATAGAGCTTGCTTACCAAAGATTCTTAAATTTGAAATCTAGGCAACCATTTTCTATGCCTGATGCAGGAAAAAATATTTTTCTAGCAAATCAGCTTGTGATTAAATATTCATATAACACCTTTTAAACCAATTAAATATAAAATTAAATTAAATATTCATAAACACCAAAACACCCATAAGATACAGGTTGATTTTTGAGCACACTTTGTAGTAAAAAAAGGGTGTCTTTTGGAGCAGGAATATGGCATATAATTTTACTGTAGTTTAGCCTGTGTTTATCCAAAAACCTGTCAACTGGTAGAATACCAATAATAATAATCTCAATTTAATTTACATTGGTGAATATTGAAAATACACAGAAACATTTTATGCTTTAGCTAATAGCAATGATGATTCCAGAAAAATATATCTTATTATCTTAATAAACTGCATTGCTCTCTTTAAAGAGCCCCACAGTGGTGATCTAAATGCTGGATTTTCAAAATGTTTCCCTATTTTAGGGAAAAATAACAGTAAGAATTAATATTCAGACATAAGTCTAAATTAGTTTACTTTTTAAGAAATATATCTTTACTCATCATAGAAAAAATGCAATGGAATATAAATTATAGACCCAGAATTTAATAAATATAGTGACTGAAAGTAATAGTTTATATAAATTTGAGGCAAATGTTTAAACTGAATAAACTTCAATTTCTTAGCATTAAATATGTCCAATTCATCAAAATTTGACTGAGCAATTACGTTTATCAATAATATGCACCCTTGTTTACATACCTTCACATATTTCATTATGCCATGGTGCTCTGCATATTCACCGAGATACTGCAAGACTTTTGTGTGGTGGACATATGATTCTTCCCCTTGTTCCTCAAGAGGGAAGTCCAAAAATGACATGATCTCCACTGGTAGGTTGGTCCTGCAGAGGGCCTTCATGTCATGAGCAAGTTTTGCAGTGCAGATAGGCATGTATCATTCATGTCTTGATTCGGTATATTCATTATGAAATGCAACCTGTTGAGCAATGCTCTTCCAATAAGTGAGCATGACATGACTGAATAAAATATACCGACGGTAGGCAGCAATGGCACACAACTGTGTAATACCCTAAACCACAGATACGCTCAGAATCTTGACTCTGTTACCTCAGTATGTTTATGCCTGGCTGAGACATGAGGATGCATGTGACATATTTTGTATGATCTGGCATATGACACCACCTAGCAGGTTAGCACCTTGTCATGGTGGGGTGGAAGGGGGGCAGTGGCTACGTTGAACTTGACTGCAATGGCGGTGGGAGCAAAAGCTGTTAGTAGGGCTGCCCTTGATGGTAAGGTGGAAGGTGAAGATCAAAGCTAAGAGTAAGCCAGCATTCACTATCTAACTCACATTGAGCAGCTGCAGATGGTGACTGACCAGAATGGGTGGCTGCATTAAGCTGGGCATCTTTCTGCCTCTATGGAAACTGCCACATTACTTTTCTGAAGAAGTGTTATGATATGGACCTCTACGTGCAAGATTAAAAGAAAGTAAAGAAGACAATCAGTTAAAAGTGACGTATCAGGTTTGCAGACGATATGTAGGCTGTGGCAGATAGTAGGAGACATTTTCATAAAGTAAGACCCGTTTGTTTATATTTAAATATTGGTGCTTCAGAACACAGTTTACTCCTGCAGCGCCATTTACTGATTCATTGAGAAGCTATAGCAGCATTTGTTTTGTTTCAGAAGTCGTTTGCTTGTCCGTGCATGCAAACAACAATGTCCACGACAATCGTTGATCCCACCAGCTGTGAAGTGCGTTCTGTCATACGATTCTTGTATGCAAAAGGATTGTCGGCTGCTGAAATTCATCAGGAGTTATGCCTAGTTGATGGACCTACAATTATGAGTGAAGAGAAGTTTAGAAAATGGTGCCGTGATTTTAAAAATAGACGAACAAATATCCTTGAAGTGAAGTGGCAGGCCCAGCATTCTTACCGATGAAATTGTTCCGCAAGTGGAACAAAAACTGCGATGTGATCGTCGATTGACGATTAGTGGCCTGGCTGAACAATCTCCTCAACTTGAACGCACTACTTTCTACAATATTGTCACGGAAAACCTCGGATACCACAAATTGTGTGCAAAGTGGGTACCGAAAATGCTCACCGACCACCACAAAGAGTAAAGAATGTCCAGTGGACGAACGTTTTTGGGCCGTTACCAACAAGATGGAGATGATGAGACCTTGCACTTAGCGGCTACTTCCTCTTCTTGCACTTGAAACAGCGGCTCGGTGGACAACGTTTCGAAACGGAAGAGGAACTTTCGAAAGGAAGAAGAACGGTGTGAATTGGTTAAACTCTCAGGCGGCGAGCTTCTATGCAGAGGGGTTAAAGAAGCTGGTGCAACGGTACGAAAAATGCTTAGAAGTGAACGGCGGCTAAGTAGAGAAGTGAAGTAGGTTTGTAGCTAACTAAAAGTTCCAAAAAAATTTGTTTCATATGAGTATATTTTTTTCCTGCGACCAAACGCCCCTTACTTTATGAGCATACCTCGTAAATGGCAAGTCATAGAGATGCTAGCGGACCTTAATGACAAATTTTAGCAATACGGGTTTTCCGTCATATGTCCCTCTTTGGATCCGTTTTTCACCTCTCAGGAAGGATTTACACCCAAAACTAATGTCCAATTCGGAAAGAGCAGACAATTTTACCCCAAGTAATGAATTTACACCAGGGTCGCGGTGGTCCAGTGGGTAGAGCATTCGACTACTGACCGGAGGGTCCCGGGTTCGATTCCCGAGGCACTCTGGGCACCTGATGCTCCACCCAAGCTAGTTGATTTTTCGGGTACCAGATCTTCCTGGGAAACCATAACCGGCACAGGGAAAGAAACTGGCCCCCCTACCCTGATGTGTATTTTCACATGCCCACTACCCTGATGTTCACACGCCGTCGGGCTTGGTACATGGGTGAGCTCTACCATCACCTACTAAACCGACCTTTCGGGTTGAAGTAGTTGAATGGGTTAAAGTAGTTTATTTTCAGAGATATTGAAAGTCAGAGAGGCGAGAGGGGGTTTAGCAGCGATTTTTGACCCAGTGTATTTTTCAAATTTAGAGATTTCGCATGGTTTTGATTTCTCATCACAGTAGCATCCAACTTCTTCCCCAATGTTCATAAATTTGAATGATTCTAATGTTAAGGGGCCTGCAAAAATCAGTACCCAGCAGAGGGTTCAGAACCCTTACGGAGTCAAGGAAAGAGACAAAATATACGATACATGCTGGACAGGGTTTGCAGGTTACAAATACGATTTATCGAGGGTGAATTTCCAACTGTTGGCGATATGAATTTCCAACACTTGTCTGATATTTTGGGGGATCTGTGAATGGACTCCTGTATGGAATGACGCTTCAATGCTAATTCGGAAGGGATTTAGGATTTTTTTTATTTATTCAACTAAATCCTATCATATTTAGTACAGGGAATTTTCGGGGGTCCAGGGGTTGCCCGATTTTTGCCCTGAATGTTTCTGGATGGCACATCTTATTGGTACCAGAGAAGAATCGTGTCTTCATTTCGGGTTAACAGAGAATCAATGGAAGCAAAATTTACATTCTTTTGACTTAGCCTGGCCGTATAGAACCAAAAGAGCATTGAAAAATGTCGGGCAAAACTTGTCAAAAAATTGAAAGAATGAGACTTGGTGTTTCCCGGGAGGCAGCTGCATACATGTTATTTCAGACTCGAGGGTCTTGTACTATATATTTAATGTATTATATATTCCGTGATTCCAGACGGAAATCTGATAATTACTTTCGGAAAAATTTTAGTCCGTGGTAGACAGTGGTGGGCACGTAAACTTGTCTGTCCTTTCCGATAAAAATGAAATATCCTCATCTCAGGATTGTTTTACATAGTTTTGAAAAGGACAGAGAAATGTACGTGCCGCGGTGTCTGCCACGCACTTTATTTATCTCCAATTTTTCATCAGATTGAGATCAAAGAATGCATGGGAGTATAAGCCGATAAAGGTACTTGAAAAGGAAATAATAGAGTGGACCTCCAGGTGCTGGGAAATAATATAATCTTTGATAATCCTAACTTACCTGGAGCAAATTGATTGTTTCAAAATTAGATTTCTACTTGGATGGTGTCTAGGATGTTGTGTTGACATTCATATGATGAGGAGATTCAGTATCAATTATCATGTCTTCGTGGTGTCTACTAGGTATTCAATAACACTTAGACAAAGAATATTAGTCATATACTCTCATATTCTTCTTCTTCTAAAGCAGATATAATAAGCTTTTTAATTAACTTACCCAGGGATGCTATACAGTTTTGGTTCAGAACGGGCATAGCGGCATGGAGTTATTTTGTGACTTTGCGGGCCCGTTTTCCGGACCCGACCCATCATTACCGTCTTAAAATGGTCGAAATATCGTCTTAATATGGTCAAAACGGGGTCTTGGCATCCCAAATGATCGTTTGGCTAAGTTTTAGCAGTGTAAAAATATGTCCGATTCGCGATTTTTTTTGCAACTTTGCGGGCCCGTTTTCCGGAATCGGAAAACCAAAATCGTCTTAAAATGGTGAAAAAGAGATTTTGGCATCCTTCTTGACTATTCAGCCGAATTTAAGCCAAAAAAATTGTCCGATTCGCGAATTTTTTCAAATTTGAGGGCCCGGTTTTCGGAATCGGCAAACCATTATCGTCTTAAGATGGTCAAAACGGGGTCTTGGCATCCCAATTGATCGTTTGGCTAGGTTTAAGACGAAAAATAACATGCCCGATTCTTAAATTTCCTCCCCCCCCCCCGGGGAAAGACGACTGGTAACTTGTAAGGCTTGCCTCTTCTGTACTCGGCTAGGTATTCTCGTTAAACGTGAGCAAGTCTTACAAGTGTAAATATCAGGTTCACAGCATACCACCAGCTCCCATACTATTAAGGCAAATAATTACTTTGGGAATGATGAGTTTGGGCTCAGGATGGGGAGACGCAGGCCCGATGCCATTGCAGTAATGATATCACTAATCGAGAGGAATATAGAATACAATCAGGACGTATATGCCTGTTTCGTAGATTTCGAAAAAGCATTTGATAGAATGAATTGGGAAAAATTAATGCGCGTATTACAGAAAATAGGAATAGATCGGAGGGGCAGGAGGCTAATCCGCAACCTGTGCATGTCTCAGACTGCTCAGGTGCGAGTGGGGAACGGAGAGTCCGGATGGGCAGGGTTAGGAAGAGGTGTAAGACAGGGTTACCCATTATCATCGGTTGCTGTTCAACTTATATGTGAAGGAAATGATAAAAGAGGCATGGGAAGAACTGGAGGAATGAAAGTCGGAGGAGAATATGTATGCTCGGTTTAGTTTGTCAGTCAGCCAAGGGGTTGCAAGCATTGATGAGTGAATTGGAAATTCGGTGCGAAATATATGGGATTACACTAAATGTAAATAGAACAAAGGTCATACTATCTTCCAGAAAGACAGAGGCTAAGTTTACATTAAAATACGAGTGGCAAAAACTAGAGCAGGTGAAAAGTTTATGTATCTGGGAAGTATTTTGGACCAAAATGGTAAAATTTGCAGGGCTGCCAGGAGCGAGGAGAATTGCGATAGGTAAATAACCTATCACAAGGAGGAGGGAATTGATGAGGGAGACTTTGAGTAAGGATGTTAAGAAAAGGCTTATTAAAACTAAGATATAGAGTGCAGTTATGTATGGCGTAGAAACTTGGTCATTGAAGCAGGAGCATAGACGTAGATTGGAGGTTTTGAAATGTGGGAGAATGGATAAGGTGGAATGGACCGAAAGGAAAACAGAAAGTGAAGTACTAGTATGGTGGGTGAGGAGAGGGGATTGTGGGGAGAAATGATTATTAGGAGGCTGAAAAAATTGAAGAAAAGGAAATTGATCGACATTCGAATGTTGAATGCTGTGGTAGAGAGATGTTAAGCAAACGAGGAAAGGGTAGGAATAGCATAGATGTATGAAAGAAGTCTTTGTTTGGGCGAGACATATATTATGTTAGGCATAAAAATTATAATCATATGCATTTTTATACATGATACATAAGGAAGACGAATTCATTATGCATAGATTTGCACATAGAAAAGAAAGGGAAAAATATTATATATATATATATATATATATATATATATACACACACACATATAAGTTAAGGATGCACCTACACATACGGGCATACTCTAAGTAAATGACAGAAAAGATAGAAAGAGAGCAATTAAATAAGGGAAGTCTTCGCAAATAATAATTTTTGGGGGAAAAGCTAGGGAGAGCGTGGCATTGCTCACCTATTAAAACCCCACACTGGAAAACACTGACGAAGAGAAGGGGAGTGTGAAAAACCTGCGGAAGGGGTTTTGGTGGATGGAAGTCGTACGAAGACGAAGAGGGTCCTGTTTTAGAGTGGGATGTTGGGTTATGTTTTGTTTGGAGAAACAAAATATTTATTTGATAGATGTGTCCATCCGAAA
The DNA here is from genome assembly GCA_037158775.1 of Hetaerina titia. Taxonomy (NCBI): domain Eukaryota; kingdom Metazoa; phylum Arthropoda; class Insecta; order Odonata; family Calopterygidae; genus Hetaerina; species Hetaerina titia. Next base: position 92,568,834 of record CM073778.1, on the reverse strand, counting down.
TCTACATTAACTGGTAGATTATCTAATAATAATCATAATAATAATACTGCCTGGCGTTTGGAGTAATATGTAAATTTCCAGCGCTCGTAGAAGTGAGGCTGACCCATCGCCTTCCACTTGACGTTCCTTATACCTGAGGCTTTTGTAGAGTGGCGTCTCACCGTAGACCCAGGTTCCTCCGATGGACCCAGATCGCTCCAGCACAAGCGGGGCCGCAAAAAGGGGGGACCCCGGGGAGGAAGAGCCCGACGCGAGGATGTGCCGGGCGGAGCAGAGTCCCGCAGGGCCCGCGCCCACCACCAACACGCGGAGGGTACCCGGGGACGTCATGACACCAAATCACTAAGGCGCTTCGGCTCACTCCTTTGAAGGAAGTAAACGACTGATGAATTATTCGAGAGAAACAGATTTGATTCGCATAACGCATAGCATTTGTTATTATTATCAAAGTCATGCATGGCAATATAATATGGATCCAAATCCAAGGTCCTGTGGAGTGTGTGTGCTCTGTAAACAAGCCACTGCATCGCAGAAAGTACATTAGCTAGTGGGTCGGTTCGTCTCTAGAGAGAACCACATTATTCATAGGAGTTGGTTCGGTTTTAAATGGTAAAATAAATGCATGCAGGCAGATTTTAGGATTAAAAGCCTATAGAAAATTGGTAGTATGTTCTCAATTCCATAGATGTTTTCATGTGTATATTATTATTATTTGGTAATCTACCGGTTAAGGTAGGTTTTTGGATGGACACAACTATCAAATAAATTTTTGTAACTCCAAACAAAACCCAATCCAGCAACCTAATCTACATCAGGTGAATCTTCATATCTTTGTACTTCCTTCCTCCCTTCATCCCGTCCAACATCCCTATCTCGTTCCTGCCCCTTCCTCGCTTGCCCAACACTCTCCCCTCTATTACCCTCTTCAACATTACACTACCACTCAATACGCCTTTCATCCATTTTTCCTGCCTCCATAGGCTTTCTCTCAACAAACCCCTCTCCTCACCCACAATCTCTAGTACTTCCTCATTTGTTTTCCTTTCGGTCCATTTCACCTTCTCCATTCTTCTCCACAACCACATCACAAAAGCCTCCAAACTACGTCCATCCTCCTGCTTCAACGGCCACGTTTCCGCGCCGTACATAGCTACGCTTCATATCAGAGTATTTACGAGTCTTGTTTTAACATCCCTACTCAACATCCCCGTGATCAACTCCCTCCTCCTTGAGAAAGACTCCTTGCCTAGAGAAATTCTTCTCCAAATGTCCCTACTACTTTTTCCGTACTCAGCAATGCTTGCAACCCCTTGGGTGACTGAGCAACCAATGCTTGGTCATCAGCAAAGCAAACCTAACCGATTTTACGAATTCCCCTCCGACTTTCATTCCTACCTCCTGTTCTTCCCACGCCTCTTTAATCATTTCCTCTACATATACGTTGAACAGTACCGGCGACCCTGATGGGCAACCCTACCTTTTTCAAGCGTTCATTGTCGGCCCATACGTGCACACATACACCGTCCCTTACCCCTCTTCCTAACACTGCCCATTTGGACTCTCCGTTCCCCACTCGCACCTGAGCAGTCTGAGACATGTACAGGTTGCGGATCAGTCTCCTGTCCTTCCAATCCATTCCTATTTTCTGCAATACACGCATTAATTTTTCCCAATTCATTCTATCAAATGCTTTTTCGAAATCTACAAAACAGGCAATAACGTTCTATATTCCTCTCAATTAGTGATCTCATTACTGCAATGGCATCACGCGTACCTCTTCCTTTTCTAAACCCAAACTGATCATTTGCCTTACTCTCTATCCTTTCGTTGATGATCCTGAGAATAACTTTAGCTGCGTGGGATATCAAACTTATTGTTCTGTAATCCTCACATGATGTAGCCTTTGCCTTTTTTGGAATAGGAACTAACACCGATCTCACAACATTTTTCGGCCAGATTCCTTCCTCATAGATACTACGAATCAGCCTTCTTCCCACCTTTCCCTAACCATTTCAACAGTTCTACAGGAATGTTGTCCACCCCCATAGCCTTATTTGCTTTCATTTCCTTTAATACCCTTTCTATTTCATCGTCGAGTATGCCTGGACCTAAGCTATCTTATAATGCAACCATTTCAGAGAGTAAAAATCATTCGCCTTGACCGGGATTCGAACCCGGATCCCTCGATATCCGGCCGAGTGCTTTAACCAATTAAGCTACCGAGACGTCCTCTTACACTCTGAAATTTTGGGGGCTTTAAAGGAACAAGATGTTATGACGAAATACCGTACATACAATGTCACAGGCATTCGTAGTAGTGCGCGACGCGCCACAGTCCACGATGTTAATAAAGCCAATTTCAAACTTAGGCTGTTCATACCTTAGACAAATTTTAGAGAAACTGTAACAGTAACTTTAACGGAGTCACCCGCTATGTGTGCATTGTAATGCAACCATTTCAGAGAGTAAAAATCATTCGCCTTGACCGGGATTCGAACCCGGATCCCTCGATATCCGGCCGAGTGCTTTAACCAATTAAGCTACCGAGACGTCCTCTTACACTCTGAAATTTTGGGGGCTTTAAAGGAACAAGATGTTATGACGAAATACCGTACATACAATGTCACAGGCATTCGTAGTCGTGCGCGACGCGCCACAGTCCACGATGTTAGTAAACTCTCTGTTTTACTCTCTGAAATGGTTGCATTATAATGCACACATAGCGGGTGACTCCGTTAAAGTTACTGTTACAGTTTCTCTAAAACTAAGCTATCTTCTTCTACCACATGTTTCTTTTCTATGTCTAACCTTGTCGACCTAAGGTCTTTACCATACAGTGTTTCTATATACTCCTTTCATCTCTCTTGGATTTTTCCTGGTTCAACTATTATCTTACCCCACTTATCTTTAATTATTAGTACAGATCCTGCCTTCTTACTTCCAGATAATAACTTGACCTTGCTGTGTAGAGCACGAATTTCACCACCAATATATATGTGTCTGTGTGTGTGTATGTATATGTATGTACATGTATGTATATGTATGGACATACATATATTTTTTTTCTTACAGGTTCCCCCCACCTTTCCTCGCCTATTTGAAAACCCCCAACCCCCTCATCCCCTACCCTTCCCTCATGGTGTTACCCCCCCGGCCACACACCTGTTTTAGTGGCTCGAAGGGTATTTATGTACATGTAGATGAATATTGGGCAAGCGAGGAAAGGGCAGGAACAGCTTACGGATGTTGGAGGGGATGAAGGCAGGAAAGAAGTACGCAGAGATGAAGAGGGACCTGATGTAGATTAGGCTGCTGGATTTGGTTTTGCTTGGAGTTTCAAAATGTTTTTTTGATAGTTGTGTCCATCCAAAAACCTACCTTAACCGGTAGATTACCTAATAATAATAATTGAAAATTACATGATAACAAACTTTGAATTTTTTATGATCTGGGAGGTAAAACCATCTTCCCTACTGCAGGACAGTTCAGGTGAAGTCGGAACAAAATCAGGGGAAGTCGTTACATTATTGAGATTGTATTAAAATGTGCCTGAGGAAACAAAAGTTGAAAAGCATTACATTGAGTAATTTGAGTATATTGAGTAAGGAAGATGTAGAACAATTTCGATTCTGATAATTTGTAAAAGATTATAATATTCAAATAAAATAAATCATAAACACAGTAATCACCCCTAATGTCGGTTCGGTTGGTTCACCCTGTATTAAGCCCTATACGGCGTGTGAAATTCACACTTTAGAAGGGTATTAAGGAGATTAGTCAAACGTTCTACCCATGGACTACATCGACCTAACATTCATATATAACTGAAAAATTGCAGCTTGAATGAAACGAAATGATCAACTCTGAAGCCTAAATTAATATCCTCTGAGCAGTGTGGGATGGATCACTACTTCCCGAGCTGACCACCGGGAAACACGTTCAAACATCCATGTAAAAGAGACAAAAGACATTTTCTGAGCAACTTACCAGTCACCGACGGAGTCCAAATTGATATCAGACAAACAGTGCACACAAACATATGAAGGGACATTCCGCCGCAGCGTTCACGGGCCAGTTGGCAGCCCTGTCGCAGTGCTGGGAAGCGATGACTATAACGCCCTTGGTAGAGTCCAACCTCCCCTCTCCTCCCCTCCCCTTCTCTCTTTGATACTCCCCAACAACGGAGTATTTAATCGCACAGACAACAGAAGGAAGTCTCCACTGCGCTTTGAATGACAGGAAACCGCTCCGAGAGGAGCCTTGCCTAGACCCGGAATTGTGAGCAAATATTTCAACAACAGGATCGTGTATGAATGAAAGATAAAATGCTCAGAATGAAATATGAAACATGAAAATAAATAAAACTTGTGTGCCTTAATTAGCAAAATGTGTTGAAGTTTTTGGGAATCAAACCATTTTGCTTTTCCACATAAACTTTTTATTCTAAGCTTGCAAAAAGATAAGAACTGCCATCACCCATGCATCAAAACCAAGCTTTGGACGACTACAACTTCTGTTTCGCGGCGTTTCCGAAGAGCCATGCCGTTTATTGAGTCAGACCTGAGGGCTATGACAATAAGTACATTTTGGTTTATCAATGGACAAATAATACACAAAATATCTCAGGCAAAATCTTACAAAATATCTTCGTTTTCTTGAACCATTCCTCCGAGCTACCTTCTTGTCATTGGTTAATGCAAAAAAGGGGTGAATTTAGGATCGCAGTTAAACCACAGTACCTCTATCTTGCCCTCGTGGTGAACTCAACCGTGGCTATTCCACCAATCGTCGGGTTGATTACCCAAAGTGGGGGTCAACGGTAAATTAATTCAAATGTCAGACTCGTAGAGTATCGTTTCTAGAATACTTGATACGTATGAGTCAAACACAGCACCACAACAGGGGGCCGAGTATCTTTTATACTTTTTTAAACTTTTTCTTCGGGGTATTCCAAAATTCTCGGAATAATTGTTATGCATTCAATCACCTCTAGCATCTTCCCATGATGGCACGCACCAGATATCAGAAAAAGCCTCCTATGGAACTTGAACCGTAGGTGGGCAATTATTTTTCTGAAAATCCTTCTCGTTTACGGCTGGACACAGAGGTTTGGCAGAACCGTGTTTGTCCCATGACTACTCGTTGTAGCCTTAATGTCCGAGTATAGCATCTGTGAGTGTCATCCCTTCTGCACACGGGGTTCAGTCAAGGGCAGCCAAGACAAACTTACTTAGCTTAGGCAACAATCGATAAGATCATCCTTAGCACCACATTACAATCTTCTCTCAATGACATTCATTGACCAAATAATGATGAGGAAAATCGAATTATCAAGCACTATTCTCCTACCTCGCTTTACCATTTACTATCGGAGCCAAAAGTACAATATTATGAAAATATAACACTTGGTAGGTTGTTAATGCCAATTTTAGTCGAGAAAGTGGCAAAAACGCTGTGGTGCTACTTGTTCTCCTAAGTTCGTCGGTTCTTCTTGTACTTTGGCTCGTAATATTCTATCCGTTTCTTGCTATCTTTCCTTCTTCCTACCCTCTCATTCAATATTACTGCAACCCCTCGCTGGCCCTCGTCCCCTCCGCTGTATATTACTCTATAACCCTCACTCCGGTAATCCTCGCGAAGTCAATTGAGGTAGTCTCCCGTTGCCTCCCTCTATAGTGTTTTTAACGTGACACCATCACTCCATGGCCGCCCCACTGGGATCAGACGCCTTTGCAATCGCCTTCGACCTATCTGGTATGGGTCGCTACCAGGAGCAGTTATCAGTTTCCCGCCATCACAGCTCTAGGGGTCATCGGAACGCACAGGCCCCTCCCTTCAAATCAAGCCCTTCTTTGATATTCTTTATTTACTATACAATTCAATTGACAAACAAATAAATCGAAATCTGTTTCAGCCGAATGATAGCTGGCAATAATTTCTATAGCTTTTCGCGCGGTCCGACGCCTGAACGCCAAACATCAAGTGGTTGTTTTTCGTCTGAATGTTATTTTTCCACCGTTTTGGTATATCTCAAAGGCAAATGACGAAGTGGCGAGAGTGATTGACAGCATTTTGATTTGAAACTATACATTTTCAATTGGAAAGCCACAGATGAAAAAGCAGTACGTTTAGAACGCATTAAGACGCAATTGCGTGAGGTGCCTGATGCATAACCTAAGATGTGTCCTAATTTGCTCGCATTCTCACTTCGTGCCGGTCTTTTATGATTCCCCTCCAACATTGTCCGACCTCGGTAGGGTCATGTTCGGGTTAAAATTAGTCTGAGTTGTATTCACCCCCTGCCACACACCGTAGCGGTAGCTTGCAGGGTACATATGAAAAATAAGGTAATCTACCGGTTAAGGTAGGTTTTTGGATGGACACAACTATCAAATAAACATTTTGTAACTCCAAACAAACCCCAATCCAGCAACCTAATCTACATCAGGTCCCTCTTCATCTCTGTGTACTTCTTTCCTCCCTTCATCCCGTCCAACATCCCTATCCTGTTCCTGCCCTTTCCTCGTTTGCCTAATATTCTCCCCTCTATCACCTTCTTCAACATCCCACTGCCGATCAATACGCCCTTCATCGATTTTTCCTGCCTCCATAGGATTTCTACCAACAAACCCCTCCCCTCACCCACCATCTCCAGTATCCCCAAGATCTAGGAATATTGCATCAACTGGAATATTACTTTCACCGAAGTTCAACATATCATGTACAAAAAGTGCGAGTTGAGTTTCGCAGGATCTGCCCTTACGGAAGACGTTTTGGCTATTAATCAATAAATCTTGGCTATCAAGGTGCCTCATTATGGAACTAACAATGATGTGTTCAAGAATCTTACAGGAAATAGGAGTGAGCGATATTGGCCTATAATTACTGGGGTCCTCCCTGTCTCCGTTTATAATTATGGGTGTTACCGAAGCTAATTTCCAGCCGTTTGGCACGCTTTCTTCTGCTAATGATTTCTTAAATATTATATCAAGATAGGGGGCAATTTCAGCCGACAGTTCTTTATACACGCGCGCCGGTATCTCACCGGGTCATTCTCCCCTCTATTACCTTCTTCAACATTCCACTACCGCTAAATACGCCTTTCATCCATTTTTTCTGCCTCCATACAATTTCTCTCAACAAACCCCTCCCCTCACCCACCATCTCCAGTACTTCCTCATTTGTTTTCCTTTCGGACCATTTCACCTTCTCTATTTCTCTCCACACCCACATTTCAAAAGCCTCCAATCTACGTCTATCCTCCTGCTTCAGCGACCACGTTTCCGCACCGTACATTGATGCGCTTCATATCAGAGTTTTTCCGAGTCTTGTCCTAACCACCCTACTCAACGTTCCCGTCATAAACTTTCTGCTCTTTGTGAAAGCCTCTTTCCCTAGCCCAATTCTTCTCCTTATGTCCCTACTTCTTTCACCGTATTGGTCCAAAACACTTCCGAGATACGTAAAGTGTTCTACCTGCTCTATTTTTTCCCCTCCTATTTTAATATTTAGCTTAGCCTTTTTCTTTCTGAAAAACCGCATAACCTTTGTTTTATTAATATTAAATCTCAGGGTACATACATAAAATAAAAAATGTGCATTCTCACCTTCATTGGCGCCTCGCCTCCGATCGTCCAGCTGCCTGTAATGTGGATGGCTCCAGTCTGCTCGCAACGAGCGGCGTCGATCGGCGGCGAATGAGAGAATCAAGACCATAGCCATTGGTTGCCTTTCTCGCCGCTTTGTTACTCATCTCCCGCCAGATAGCAGCCCGAGCGGCCTTCCTCAAGTTCCCCTACATCTCCTTTCCTACCATTCTTGGAGAGAGAGACCGCATCCCGGTCATTCTCTTGTTTTCATTAATTGTTCTCTTCCGATGACGGCGACACAGTACACCCGAAGTAAAGGCTAAGAAAATATTGACAGTATTTCTATTTCTACATGGTACCACGGGTCCACCCATAGCATCTAGGGAATAATTAATTTTAGTCAATTGCATGCACTTTCACTAACCTTGTGCTTCGTTGTCAAAACCCTTCTCGCATGGGACTGCCATTAAAGAAAGTAATGCTCATTACAGACCTGCTATCATTGTTTTGCTTGTTTTCAAGTTTCTCCTTCCAACCCTTTTCTCTCTCTGCGCAGGGGGAGGGGTACGGGAGGGGGCTCCGTTGCCTGCTTGCTGTGGTGTCTCACATTTCCCAGCTGTTCTGGGGGGCTGTATGTTGCATGTCTATGTGGTAGTTGAATTTCCCTTCTTACTTTTCAATTCTAATATAAAAAGGTTTTTGAATGAACATATATGCCTTTGCAGTTGTAGGTTTGCATGGATTTGTTAGTGGTGACCTAAGACCCCCACCATGCACCCCTGCGGCAGCTTTCGGGGTATTATATAGATGATGTATCCTGCAATATCATGACAATAAAGACAAAGCATATGCAGAATGAACTTCATTCAATAAAATTAAAAATCAGTCAAGAAAACTTAAGTTTTTGGAAACGAGAGTTTTTTTGCCGATTTTGATAGATTTTCTTGAGTGTTGACACATATGTTATTATAATAATTTTTAAACAAAGTATTTTTTATATCCACGTGTTATCTTTATGACATCCTGAGATGAGTGAGTACTGTCACAGCAATTCCTTAAAAAAGAATACCCACCAATGAAATTATCCATCATGATGGCGGAGGCTACACATCTTTGATTTTCCATCTTTAAAAACTCCACTTCAAAAAGGGCCCAGCAAGATGATGCTTCAGGACATGTACACGTTATGTAAGTTTGTATCACAACATTGATCATGATGATGTTGTTGGCATCACATCATCTAAACAGAGCAACCTATGGGTCGGGAAGTAAGGTACATGTATATTAACAAGGCATTATGAACTGTTGATCATCATGATTAATGATATTTGCTGAAATATGAAATCTAAATCAGTTGTACAAGACAAAGACTGCTTTTTTGCAAAAAAGTCACAATCTATGCTATTTAGTGCTGCCAAAATACAGACTATGGAATAATTTGATAATGATTACTTACATTTAAATACTGTAAAAACCCAGCATATTGCATGCAGTCTTGAATAAAAAATAACTGAAATTGAAACTGCTAAAATACTAGGAATTTATATTGATACAAAATTCAGCTAGGATATCCACATTAGCCAGATCTGTAATAAACTCAGTAAAGCTCGTTGTCTCGGGCGTGACTTCATGGAATCGACTTAACATAATGAAAAGAGAAACTTTACTTGGAAACTTTACTTGGAATTATAAAGTTTCTCTTTTCATTATATCAGTAAAGCTGTTGATATTTTAAGAAAACTCAACTTTCTCCTTTCAAATGAGTGTTGTTTAACACTTTACCATGCCTTCTTTCAGTGTCACATGAATTATGGTGTTGAGCAGTGGGATCATTCACCTAACATGTTAAACAAATCTGGCTACCACAGAAGATAACTTTTTGAGAGATTTGTTCTCTTGCTAATATTCTACCACATGATTCTTGGGAAAAAGGGGAAAAATGTCTCCTCAGGGATACCTCCAACATTCTGCCAACTACCAAAGTTAGCGATTTTGGAACAGTTTTCCGGAGAACAGAGGTCATTTACCACAGTTTCCATACACCTGGGAAGATGTCTACTCATCATTTCCACATCTTGCACAATTAATGATTCTCCCAGGCCATTGAGAGTCTGGGAGTGATATTGGAGATGTGGCTGGTTTAATTTTCCACTAAACTATTTCATGCATTAACCAAAGATTAGAAGGGATAGCCTGGAAAAATAATCCGAGAAAATGAAGAAATGCCTCCCCACGTAGACATTTAAATGTATTGATTTGCACATTTGCATATTTTTCAGCATGAATCAAATTTGTCCTTAGTAATGAAGTAACTCAGTAGTCATTTCATATTTCTCCCCCCTTTTCAGCTTCTTTATGCTAATTTATACAAAATAATGATGTAATAATTCTGTTTCATAGTGAATATGGTTTGATTTCAGTTTCTGATTTCAGTTCCTATAATGACTAATTTGCTACTTTCCTTCCTTCTGAATGTGTCTTTGTGTTGTGTTGTGCAGTTTCTCAGAAATAAATACTCAGGATTTTAATCTGCACATTTGGTATTATTAATCTCATTATATTTCATAAAGAAGTTGAAGATCTGTATGATTTGACATAAAAGATCTGTTAAAGCCTTAAAATAAAAATGAAGGGAGACTGTGGGACTTATACAGCTGCTGGTAAATCACCAGTTGCATTATAATTTGGTAGGACTTTCACAAACTCCATCAGCTATGCTTAGGCTAGATTATTTCCAAGTAATGCTGAATGTAAGCCATTCAAAGTTTACAAAAGTGGATGGCTGTGAGGGTGAGGGAATGATTACAGTGAAATTCTAGGTCATGTTAATGCTAATGAACAATGGGAAAGAGTGACAGAACTACAATGGAAGTAGCAGCCAAAGTCTATAATGGCTTAGACACCCATTTAACTCACCCATATTATTACTGTCAACTCTATGGAAGTAGTCTAGGAGTCTGCTTTGTATCTGCATCAAGTGTTCAGGTTAAATATTGGCAATTCATGATTTCTCCAGCTGATTAATAAGCCCCATTTGGTGCCATGGGATGTCATGTTGGCAGCACTGCAGTGCTACAGGAGGATAAACTGTAAACAAAGGACTCCTCATCACTTTCCCTTAGAAATAGGTTGATGTTGAGATAACTTTTCTCTAAAACTTTCCTAAAAGTGGCTAAAATATTTTCCCCTAAGTAACCTGCAGTATGGATCTTATAAATGGCCTCATTTGCAGTTGGCTAGCTTCAAAACTACCAACATTCAATTAAAATATGACAAGAGATATTTTTAATTACTTATAAAGTGTAAGCCATTCCTAGTATATATCCCACGACATCCAAAATTCATTTTGGATTTTAAATCAGATTGATTGTCTTCTCTACTTAAGCATAGCTCTTTGCCGTATTCAGCTTTATCTTTGGAAGTACAAAAACTATTTGGTTCTCTTAACATTAATTCACTCATGGACTGACTGTTTAGATCAAGAGTCTCAGGTGCACTGTTGATGAAATCAAATGAAATACAGTAATTTTAGAAACATTATTTAATTATACCATTAGACTTCTTAAAAATGTAAGAAGAATACAACACACTTTTCAGTAAACAATTTTCTTAGGCCAGAAATAGAGAATCACAATTACTCTTGTAAGTAAACAAAAATTCAACATGTATCATTCAGTCCCTTTAGTTGTATGACTTATCACTCAGCATGTTTTTGTGAAATATGATTATATGTAGATTTAATTTATCAAGAATAGAGTAAAAACAGGAAATAGATTTCACTTCAAGAAGTGAATAACCCTATTTAATAATCTGCAAAAGGCATTTCAGTCTTTTAAGTGTTTATACCCTGGTTCATTTGTCAGACTTGATTTCTTGATAAATATAGGATTCATATTATCAAGAGACCTGAATTCCACAGCAACAGTTTTAATGTCAGTAAAGCTGCCACAGTTAGCTCTTTAACAATAACAACAACCATTAACATATTTCCTTCATTTTTGCAGAGGTATCTGGACACATATTCTGGCTTGATATGTGTATTACACGATTAACAGTTTTTATCTTCCGTGTATTCTGTACAAACTGCCATATAAAAACACTTTTCATGATCCACCAAGCATACTTGTTATTACTTGACAGAGCTAGATGCATCTTCTTCAAACCATTTTTTGGTTTTCTGTGTTTTTTCAAACCATGGTTTTCTATTCTGCATTGTATCTTTAAAATATTCTTGGAATAAAATCCAAGTAGCCACATACTGATACCAGAATCATGACAGTTAACTGTATTCCTCACTCTTTGAGCAGTTTTCTGTTATTTTTTTCATCAGACACTTTAAAAAAAATGTAGTCCTCTTGTAAATGCAAGCACTCCACTCTCAAGATGACTGCGATTTTGCCTTGATGCATCGTTGAAGAGCAGGAATGAAGAACAGCACCAATCCACTGAGTGCAATGGTGACACCCGCCACATAGAACCCTGGGTCATATGACCCAAGAGCGTCATAGAGCCAACCTGGCATGTTGCAGAAAACAGGAAAGATTGAATGAAAAAGGCATTAAACGATTGTGGAAGCAGAGGAACACACATGAGAAACATGAGCCATTTAAGTGATAAGGGATGCTAACGTGAAGTCTAGAAAAGGCAGTGTGGGGGATAGGGTGGAGTACAAACTGCAGATTGCATATTTCAGTCAAACTGAGACTACAAGAATTACTGGTGACAGACAAATACGTGCTTTTGTTGCTTTTTTATGCCATTATTAATAATAAGAGTGAAAAAACTGCATGTGTGTGACATTTTAATTAACCACTTGAAAAAGACTTGGGTAGAAATAGAGGTCTGATTTGGGTCATTAGTAGGACTTTCCCTGTGTCTCTTGCTCTCAGGGTTGGACCTCAGGGATGCACCTGATGTCCTTTGCCATTCCTTTCTTTGTCAAAAACTCAATCATGAAAATGATGGTTTGTGTGAGATGTTTGAAAAGAACTACATCAGGCTTTGCTGCCCTCAGCTGGCTGTTTGTTGTTGGGAAATGAGAAATTCCACTAATCTCAAAAGCCTTCAACCTTTGCCTATCATCTTACTTCAATGACATAGGTTCTGTACTTTACAAAACCAACTTCCAGATCAGCCTTCTTTAATATTTTCTTATCACCTTTACCTAATACCCCTGTCATCAATTTCCCCTCATCATGAATCTTCCTTTGCCTAATGCAATTTTTCTTTTCTGATGTCCATCTACTTTGACCATCTTGGTAGCAAACACTGACAATGTAAGTTGTCCGATACTATTCTTTGAATGGCATCAGTAGTCATTCCATCAAAGCGGTCAGCATCAGCAATTTCAATCTGTGAGGCCATGCATGGAAAATTTAGGGAAGAGTGCACACCTTATGCACGATGATCACGATTACAAGAGGTAATGTAAGGTTACCATAAGAAAATGTTTTCTTTTTCCATTGGTTGAAATTAATTCCAAGCAACTAAAAATCAGCAGGCACGAATTATTTATGTTCACTGAATAACTACAGTGTTCCCTCCATATTCAGGGGTCACTTTTATGAGTTCTATATCTCATATTAACCTCTTATTTTGTGATTAGTATTTTTATATCATGGATAGCTTCTAGTAGGTAGTACAGTCTGATGTGGAATTTTGAAACCAGCAGTCATCATTACTCTTTCATTAAGTATTATGAATACAGAATTGCATCCAAAGGCAAAAGCAACAAAAGCCAAACTTAAAGTATGGTAATTTTCTTTCAAATTGAAACTCAAAAGCATCCTAAAGAATTGTTATAAGTCATTGAATGAATTTTTTATATGACAAGCAGTTGTAGTGAATTGTGTTTTTATTACGTACTTAAATGCATATGATCTTTTACAAGCAAGTTTGTAAATTTAGACAAGCTTTGCACCTTTCTCTGTGTTTGATGAATTCTTTACCTACATGATATTTATGGTCAGTGGATGGACATTCTTGAAGTCCATGGACATGGACAAAATATTTTGATGGCTATTTCATAGATCAGGAACAAAACTTGGTTTCCATAGTCTGTCCCTGATCCAATCTTGGGATAGGATATTAAAATAAATGAAGTCAAAATTTTTTACATTAAGGAGATCAAATAATATCCTGAAAAGTAATATAAGTGTAGGATGGCTCAAATACATGTAGCAAAAAATCTGTAAAACTTCAAATGCTTCAATATGCTTAGTGAATAGTTACAAACTAAATAAAATAGTTAAAGGTTAACATATTAATTACTATAAATTTTCTGTATCTTTTTTAAGTTTGCTGATCTATTTCCCTCTCATCTTCATTACCTTAGGTCACTTAAGCACTTTATTGCCAAAATGACTGAGGTTTTTCTATGAATCATCCAAAATCAAGTAATTAAAAGAGCTGCAAATGTGTATACTCTGAAACAAGGCTCTCAGATGAAATTTATGGCACAAACAATGTCACATACTTTTGTTTTCCTTTGATATTTTGATTTTCTAAATACTTGCCTGCTATTGGTGGTCCTAGAAATGATGCTATCCCTTGAAAGAGAAGGAGCAGACCAAAGGCATTGGTTAACTTTGCAAGTCCTAATAGATCAACTAAGATGACAGATGTCAGGCCCACGTAAGCTCCAATTGTGAATCCAAACACGGATGCATAAAGAGCTAGTGATATGAAATCCTGGCAGAAAGCACTGAAGAATGTTGCTGAAAGAAATTTATCAGCGTTACTGTTGCATATTATGTCTTATAATATTTCAGGTAGCTGCACTTCACATTTAGCCTGGATATCAATACCTAATTTAATGAAATGTATTTACTCAGGTTGCACCTTATTTAAATATCACATAGTAATTTCAGGAGTGCCCATATGATCTACATCTACACAAAATGTCATAATCCACCAAAAAGATATGTGGCAGGGGGTGGGGCAAGCAAAAGGTAGAAAAGGATAAGGGAGAGAAAGTGTGTTTAAAAGGCTGCAAATGGGGAAAAGCATCCACTCAAATCTATGAAAATACATGCATGGTGGGTCTAAAACCATATGTATAGATATGTTAACTTAAGATTTGATGAGTTTTAATTTCAACCACCGCAGAAGTTCTCAGATATTACAAAAAGGTGGGAATAAAAATGAATCACAACCACTTATGAGATAGACCACCACCATACAAACACAGATCATGCAGAACTAAAACATCAAGAAGGGTAAAATCTTATTAATCCACTGCTACTTATGGTCCCCACCCTTGATGTCACTAGTGGGAAATGTAGCAACTAGCTTTTGGCAGCAGACGTTGGCACCCTTCCCCTTGGAGAGGGGGGGTGAACGTATGAAATGAAAAATGGCAAGGGAGGTTTTTGTCAATTCCACTTGGTCATTTCACTTTGCTGAAGTACACTGGGAACTTTAAAATATGATGCCCACAAATATGCTTACATATACAATGACAAATTAATGAATTATCCCTTATTGTGTGCAGCATGTTTTGCTTAATTTAGCAATTTTATTCACAGGTCAGAAAACAATAGAATAAGGTGATGCAGGCCAAGTGCTGTTTCCCCAAGTAGCAGTGTTGCTAGAAGTAATTACAGCAGTTCCTGTCTTACCCACACAGGATCAAATCAACCCTCCCCCACTCCTCCAAAATCAGTCCCCCCCCTAGTTCCTCCCGCTATTACTCCAACTTGACTTAAGATGATGCTTCCTTATTGGTCTCTTCTCTAGTCTAGTCAACCCACAACACTCACCCTGTGCATAGCCATCTAGGCTGACCAAAATTAAAGTTGGAATTTGCATCCTGTTTGTTGGGATATCTCATATTCATGGGACTCAGTATGGCCCACAAGCTCAATCCATTGTTTTAAATTGCCTTATTGTTAAAAATATATTATTACACATATCATTGTCCCAATTAATTGGAAACTATTTTAAATAAATTACACATAATGTTATAGAATGGATTACATGTTACTCCAATCAATGTTCATTTAAATTCCTCCTCCTCTCATTTTGTAGGATTTTACAACCTTTAGTTTAACCATTTTAGATATAATCATTTAGTTATTTGATGTGGTAATTTTTTGAGGAATGTCATTCATAAAGAAAATTGAAACCTTTGAAAGACATGTAAAGTATTTTAATGTTGTGGTAGAACATAAAGCCATGGTAATCAACCCATTCAGTGCACAATAAAGGTGCATGTTCCTTTCCCTGTGCACCTGTAGCTTCTTAGGAACACTTGATATCCAAAAAATCATGCAGCATGGGTGAAGGTGACCCTGTCCAGGGGCACCACTCAGTATTAAATCTGGGTGCTTAGCTCAGTTGCCAGTGTGCTACCAGCTTGACTACCCTGGCCTTAATTTAGCGAAAGCTTTATTGCAATGAACAGCCAATGACTAGGGAACCACAAGTTATTTCCCAATTAAACATGTCTTATGGGTGATGGTAATATTTTATATTGGCTGGGCTAATTCTTTCTCTTAGTGCTTGCATAATTTTGAATGATGGGTGGATTCTGCAGCTGCAGTTATTGACCGCTAATAGTGAGCAAAAGGAATCCTTGTTATCTCCATTGATATTTTCTTTTAAACCTTCTTCATCTCACATTAATATGCAGGACTATTCTCTTCATCATCATAATATTACTTTCTTTGTCTAAACATGTTCATCTCTTGTTTTTGCAATATATTTTGTCAATGCATTCCTTTCATCTTGCCTGCATCTCTTCTACCTCGATTTAATACTTTGTGTGTACAACTTGTGTACCTGGAAAATGCCTGGGACAGGAATTGTGAATCAAATAGATCATGTGCTGGTATCCAGGAGATACTCATCTTCTATAAGCAGGTAATATATAAGTAAGTACATATTTTCAAGATGGCGTCCGGTGTTGTTGATCTGTCGTGTGACTCCTGTAAAAATCCTATCGATTATACTGATAAATCTATCTGTTGTGATTGTTGTCTCCGAGTTTTTCATACTAAATGTACGGGACTCAAGGATCTTCCGCAAAAAGCACTATTAGAATGCCGTGACATATATAGGAAGTGTTTCTACTGCCGAGCGTCTGTCTATAAAATTTCCAAAATGGCGTCGGATATTGAATTTTTAAAGGAAGAATTAACTAAGCTAAAATCTGAAAGCGAACTTACTACTGAAGAGCCTAAATGTGCGATTACTTTTGCAGACTGTTTAAAATCTGTTAATGTTCCAAAGCTTAATGCTCAAGTTCAACCGCCAATGCTCACAGTGAAAAAGCCTACCGTCGGTGCTCCGGAACGTCCGCAAACTCGTGCCTTCAAACGGAATGCACTTACAGTGCCTGTTACGTCCCGTGTTCAACCTCAATCTACTTCTGTGTCTTCTGCATGTACCACTGAAATCCTCGTCACTCAACCGAGTGAATACACTGCTGAAAATGCTTCTGTTAGCCAACGTTCTAATATTTCTAATGACGGCTTCAATGTTGTGCAACATAAGCGGCGACGCCGTATACCCATCATGGGTTCTTCTAATAAAAAGTGCTCTATCTCTGGCGTTAATCGGCGTTCTCACGTGCATGTTTGGAATTTTCATCCTGACACTACGACAGAAGCAATTATGTCCTCTCTGAAGGACCATCTGCCCGAGCTCTCCGATACATCAGTTTATATCGAGCAGCTAAAGGTATCCAGAGGTAATTATGCCTCTTTTCATATCTCGATTGACGAAGATCTCCCTGAAAAGCTCCTTTCCTCAAAGTTTTGACCAAAAAACATTTTCCTCGGCAATTATTTTTTTCCGAGAACCCGTCGGGTTACTCCGGAAGGTTAGGGCACCAATTGAAACCTCCCAAAACATCAGGTAGTTCTAGTTCTTTCTCTGTCAACTTCCTTGTGCTAAATGTTCAGTGCCTAAGAAACAAGATTTGCGACCTGGAAATTTACTTGAACTCGGCAAATTATGATGTTCTGTGTCTTTCGGAGCACTGGTTACATGAACAAGAAAGTGATCTATATCAATTAACGGGATATACTCTTGGTTCAATCTACTGTAGAAAATCTTTTAAAAATGGTGGTGTATGTATCTTTTTAAAAGACGAACTCCCTTGTAAACAGTTGGATTTACATCGTTTTTGTATGGATCTACATTTTGAAATTGTCGCAGTGTACCTTAAAGAATTGAGTTTAATTATGGCATCTATTTATTGTTCTCCCAATGGAGACTTTGATGTGTTCTGTGAACAGCTCGAGAAGGTTTTAACTTACCTTCAAAACTTTCACGCACATATCGTCATAGGAATTGATTTAAATGTTGACATGGGTTGCCATTCAAGGAATCATACTCAGCTAGACATTCTTCTCGGGGGCTTTGATTTATACTGTGCTAACTCGGAACCGACTAGATTGAATGCCTGTCTTGATAATGTAATAACTAATACTGATATATCCGACTATATTGTCCAAGTCTTTGATCCCATGCCCTCTGATCATTCTGCAATCTCCTTTTCATGGTACCCTAAGCTGTGTGTTAATAACAAAAACAAAACTTCCAATACTGTGTATGTTAGACAGATGACTGTACACCATGTCTGTGAGTTAATAACTCTGCTTAATAATACTGACTGGGACGCCCTGCTAACCCACATGCATAGTGAAAGAAAGTTTGCAATTTTTTTAGTCATTTCTTGTTATTGTTTGAATGTGCATTCCCAAAGAAAATAATTCAGCTGAAACATAAGCCCAATCTACAGGCAAATTGGTTTAATGTTGACCTTGAGAATAAGAGAAGAAATTTACTCAACTTATATAAACAATATAAGCTTAAAGTACTTACAGTTAAACTGTTGGATTTTATTTAGACTCCAAATTAACATGGAGTGCTCATATTCTACATGTTAGGAAAAAACTTGCACGAGCCCTATTTCTGCTCAGGAAATTGAAATTATATGTGAGTAAGGACTACTTAATTAATGCCTACTATGCTTTCTTTCACTCACATATCACTTATGGCATTAGACTTTGGGGGCATGCATCTGATATTAAGCTAATCCTTCTGATGCAGAAAAAAGCAGTCCGTATCTTAAATAACTCATGTCCACTTGAGCACTGTAGACCTCTCTTTCTAAACTCAAAAATTATGACTGTCTACAGTTTATATATATTCTATACTTTAGTTCATATAAAAGAAAATACAAGTATGTACTCCACTAGGGCTGATGTTCTCAGCCATAACACGAGAGCAAAGTCGACTATGGATTTACCACACTAGGCTAGACAAAACCTACAAAGTTGAAGGTCTGCCAATCAAGTTGTTCAATATGATCCCAAATTCTTTGAAGTCAGCCCACAGTGTGGTGTTCCGAAGGGTGCTGCGTGTTTGGCTTACTTCCAATCCTCTATACTCAATAGAGGAGTATTATGAGCTTGATTTTACTAGCCTAAAATTATAAGGTTTAGTGTCTATGTGGTGTGGCTAGTGTCAGTTAAGGTGTAGTATTTAGTGTCATATCTATATATATGTTTTTTATTTTTGGTCGTATATTGTGTCCTACCTAGAGATTTCCAATCTCCTTTCACCATCTCAGCATGGCTTTAGGGAACATAAATCTACATCTTCTGCTAACTATCAGTTAATAACCCAGACTTTAAATGCTCTAGATAAAAAAATGGAAGTTGTTGCAATGTTTTTCGATTTCTCGAAAGCTTTCGATTGTGTTGACCACCAATTACTTCTCAAGAAACTCCACAGGATGGGTATTCGTGGCATACCTAATGCTTGGATTAAATCCTACTTATTCGATAGAATTCAACACGTGGTTGTTTCTAAAAATGGTGCATTTTTGTTTCCCCAAGTAAGGTCCTTAATCGAGGTGTTCCTCAAGGCTCTGTTCTTGGGCCTGTCTTGTTTCTTTCTTATATAAATGACCTTGCAGAAAGTTTTCAACATATAAATGGTGCTACCCCCTTGTTATATGCTGATGACACCAACATTATTCTTGTATCGCCTACTTTTAATGAATTGATAGTTAAGTGTAAACAAGCTAGTCACACCTTACTTTCCTGGTGTCATAATAATTTACTAGATTTGAATATAGAAAAGTCTCACCTAATCTACTTTGCAAATAAAAATAAAGCAAGTAAAGTAGTGTCTATTGAAGTTGATGGGAAGGTGATCCCACAGGTACAAAATACCAAATTTTTGGGTTTCCTCATAAATTCTCAAATCTCTTGGGATGAGCACATAAGTACTCTAACCAGTAAGTTAAGCTCTGTCTGCTTTTTAATAAGGTCCATTAGATCCACAGTTTCAGTGGCTGTTCTCTGTGCACTTTACTATGGAGAATTTTATTCTCACATAACCTATAGTATCCTCTACTGGGGTTCGTCTTCTAAGGCCATGATCATTTTCAGGGTCCAAAAGAGAGCCATTCGGCTCATGTGTTTTGCGAAACATGATGCCCCTTGCCGTCCCCTGTTTAAAAAATTGGATATACTGCCAGTACCATGCATTTATATTTTTCATGTATTAGTACATACAAAAAGAAATCTATCTGAGTATGTGAAAAATTGTGATATCCATAAATATTCTACTAGGCAGAATGAGCAGCTGCACGTTTTATATGTACGTACAAAAAATGCAGGTGCTGGCCCAAATTTTATGGGCCTCCAACTTTACAATAAACTCCCAACTGAGATTAAGTCCCAAAAAAGTGTGGCCGCTTTTAAGGTCAACCTACTCAGGTTCTTAAAATTAAAAATGTTTTATTCAATTGCCGAATTTCTTGTTAATGCCTGATGTGTATCATGTATCCATGTATGTATTCTGTTACTTACTCTGACGTGTCTTATATCAAGTACAGTTGTACAACTTGATCGCTGGACAAATAAATTGTATTGTATTGTATTGTATTGTTCTGCAGTGTGTTATTATATTCCTGCAAAAATGACGACATCCACCATATGTAAATATGATTAAGATGAATAAAGTTTATTATTATTATATTAAACATAAGGTCTGCACAAGGACCAAATTGTGACTCTGATCACTCTCTAGTGAAAGTAAATTTTAGAGAACGACTGACCCTCTTGGACAAGATCAATAGGTCAAGAGGGGTTAAATGGAATAGTAAAATTTTAGGAGATTCTGTGCAAGCTTTGAGGTACGAAGATGAAATAAGAAGAAAGTTAACTAGGACTGGGGAAGAACTGACAGAGCAATATTCTGTGGAAGATCAATGGACAAGAATTAAACAATCTGTTTTATCAACTGCAAAGGACATAATAGGTAAAGAAAAAATAAAAAGGAATGCAGATTGGTTTGATAATGAGTGTAAACTTGCAATAGAGGAAAAGAATAAGAATAGATACAATATGTTACAAAGGGAGACTAGATTAACAAGAGAGAAGTATAGGCAGAGCAGGAAAGAAGCTGATAAATTACTGAAAAGAGAGAAAAAGGAGTACTTAAAAAATCATTTAAAGGCTGTAGAAGAGCTCAATTATGCTAAAGAAAGCAAAAATTTCTACCAAGCAGTAAAATACATGACTAAAGGTTATCAACCAAAAGCGCACTCCTATAGAAATAAAAATGGTCAAGTCATTGGGGAGGAAAATGAGATACTAGAAAGATGGGCTGAATATTTTAATGACCTATGTAATCAGTAGTTAACTACAGGGGTTGAAGAGCATGAACAAAGTCACACAGAAGATCAGGAAGTGCTCATTCCAACAATAGAAGAGGTAATTGAAAGTATTGGAAGACAGAGGAATGAGGCAGCACCAGGAGACGATGGTATAACATCTGAATTGATAAAAAATGGAGGTCAAGATTTAAATAGAGCATTACATCAGCTAATTTATAGTATTTGGAAGTTGGAAGAGTTCTAGAAGACTGGAAGACAGGTTTGATTTGTCCAATATATAAAAAAGGTGACAAATATGATTGCAAAAACTAAAGGGTCATTACATTACTGAATGTAGTATATAAAATTTTCACCGGCCTTCTTCTAAAAATGCATAAGCACATATGCTGAAGACATACTGGAGGAATATCAGTGTGGCTTTAGAGCTGGTAGAAGTACCATTGACCAGATATTCTCAGTAAGACAAACAATGGAGAATTGCTACGAATATAATGTTGACTTGCATATACTCTTCATTGACTTCAAACAAGCCTTAGACAGCGTGAACAGGAAAGAGATGATATGTGTGTTGAGAGGTTATGATATTCCAAGGAAACTGATTAGAATGGTTCAATTGACATTGCATGAATCACAATGTAAAGCCTTTATTAGGGGTTGAGCAAGTGGAGCATTTAAATAAAACAGTTTCTGGCATAACTTGGTGGAAAATCCTCATTCTGACGTTTTTATAAATCAAACCACTTTGCTTTTCCACATAAACTTTTTATGTGGATTAGTTTATGTGGAAAAGTAAAGTGGTTTGATTTATAAAAACATCAGTATAGCATTTATGATGACTTTGGGGGTAAGACAAGGAGATGTTCTCTCAGCCATGTTATTCAACCTGGCCCTACATAATGAAATAAAAGAATTGAAACTAAGAGGGACCATAGTGCATAAATCCCAGCAAGGATTTGTATATGCTAATGATTTTGCACTAATTGCATGAAATGTGAATGACCATAAGGAAATGTTTAGCATTTTAGAAAACACTGGTAAAGAAGTGGGGCTGAAGGTTAGTGAAGAGAAGACCAAATACTTGAAAATGTCAGCTCATCAGAACAAGCGGCACCTACAAAACATGATAATTGGGAATTTGCCAATTTGGTGTCAAGGATTTTACCTATCTAGGAGTCAGACTTAACAATGAAAATAAGATATCCAAGGAGATCAACCAAAGGGTAATGGAAGGTAACAGGGCATACTTTGCAAATGTAACAATCCTCAAATCAATGTTACTATCAAGGAACACAGAAATGAAGATCTATAAAACGCTTATTAAACCCGTGTTAACTAATGGAGCTGAAACATGGACATTAACAAGTCAGGATGAGGAAACAATTAGAAAATTCGAAAGAAAAATGTTAAGGAGAATCTATGGCCCAATTAGAGAAGGAGAGAGATGGAGAATCAGAATGAACATGGAGATAAATGAATTGCTAGAAGGGAAGGACATAGTTAGATTTGCCAAGTCACTGCGGCTGGCGTGGTTGGGGCAAGTAGAAAGGATGGACAATAACAGAATGCTCAAACTGATGCTTAATAGCAAGATGGAAAGAGTCAGGAGAAGAAGTAGACCAAGGAAGAGATGGCTACAGGATGTGGAGGATGACTTGAAGGCAATGGGATTTACAAGATGGAAGGAAAAACCAAGAACAAGAACTGAATGGAGGCATATCATAGAGGAAGCCAAGGCCCACACCGGGCTGTAGAGCTGCAGATGATGATGTGTCCAACTTATGTAGTGTAAACAGATGTCTTTCTTACTTAGTTATAGTTTTTTCTATTTCCTTTGAAGTGAAACTATTTCAAATTGCCTCTGTGACATCTCCTGCTCTATCTGCTGCTCCTTGCAACACTTTTTCTCCCAATTAGCAGGTGATAAGTCTTAGCATATCATTTGTCTTTTTACTTTCTCTTTTGGATTTCTATGTTTTCATTTTTCCATTTCCATTTCTCATCCATCTTCCTAACTTTCTCTTCTTTACTCTATGGCTTCTTAATACTTTTCATATATATCATTATCACTGCATTTCTTGCTGCTTTCATTATCCCATTTTGAATAGATCCCTGCCTTTTTTATGTCCTGCCAATCTTATGGTCATCATCCCGGATTTTATCCATGGCTTCCTGGCATTCATTTCTTTTCATCTCAGTTTAAAATTTAACATACTAAGTACATCTTTATGCTTTGTATCTTTTTTGTTTTTTTTCTTGAATTTGATGCACTTCATGAGCACTAAATCATATTTTAATATTCATCTGCTGTAGGAAATATGGTAATTTATAGCACTTTCCTCAATCTATGTTTAATTATAATGTTATATAAATGATATTACCCTCTATCTGACAGCATTTTCCATGTGAACCTGCCAGTTATACCAGTAAATAAGCCATTACACTTTCAAAAGTCTAATATTTTCTTCCGACAGTCATTACTTATTCCTAAACCAGAGTACCCTACTTAACTCCCATCTCTTTCTTTGCCCATTAACACATTCCAATTCCCCATCAATAAAAAAGTTCCCTCCCAGGGACACTAAATTATTTCTTCTAGCTCTGATATTATACCCTGCCTTTATTCCACCTGCCTATGATTGGTTGTCAGAATTAAATCTAATTAAAACTTCATTGGTTCAGCTTTTACTTCTACTGACTATATTCTATGAGCTGCCTTCTCTATACTTATTATCATTACTTACTACCTCTTTGTTCACCATTATTGCCACCCCTAGCTGGCTCTCTTCCCCCTGGATATGTCACTTGAACTGATAGGTTGGGTCCGCACCCATTTTTCACATTTGGTTCCATCGTAATTGTGTGCACTAGATAATTAAGGTGGTTTCCCATTATCTCTCTTTAGTGTCTGGGTCATATGCCTATGCAGCCACCTCACTGAGGAACAGATGCTGTGTGGACTACCTTTGTCTGGCTCTTTGTCTAACCTTCGACCGACATATCTGTTATGGGTGACTCTACCAGGAGCAAATATCATTGGTCCCACCATCAGATTTCTAGGGGTCATCGGAACAGGCAAGCCATTCCACCACATCGAGATTACAGTCCAGGGGGAGAGGACACCCTAAAGGTCAGAAAATAATATCTGTTGCATAATGATGGTATAAAAGTTTTGGTTTCAGCAAAAGATTATTTTAAAAAGAATTCACTGTAATTAAGTTTGCTAACGCATTATTTTACTGAAAATGCACTGTGAGTAATATAAAAGTTAACAACTAATGATGTTAGTTAAAAATAAATTAAATTTAGCAAACATTTCCTATTTCTTTTAAATAACACATGAAGAAGAGGCAGTATTATTAACAAAAATCATTACTTCACAATTGACAGTCATTAAAAGTTCATTCTATTTTGAAGTCATCTTTCATTCTATGCATGATATAGTATCTGGTTTTGAAAGATTTGTTTCATAGTGATGAGCTATTTTGCAATATTCCACCATTCATATTTTACTAGTGTCTACTCTTGATGTATTGCATTGTGCTTTAGTGACTATTCACTTTTACAATGAAATTTGGAGGAATGCAATGAACTAGCATTCTAGTATATAGTATAATTGCTGATGGAATTCCACGCATTGCATTAGAAATGCGCACAGCTAATAAGGTCTCTTCTATTCTTGCATGCATCCTTTTTCCCCATCTTTTAAACTGTGGCCTAATAATGAGGGAAACATACATCAGTACCAATGTCTCACCACAAAATCATTTTTGGCCTTTTTAGGCACAGAGAAGAGAGTGATTTTATGGTATTTTCAATGATGAATTTAAAAAAGGCTGCTTGGGTAGAATATTGACTCTACTGATTGGTATGGGTAGTGTTAGGAGGCACATAGAATGGAGAGATATGGGCATGAGATACTGTAAGATAGAAATATATGATTACTCACCAGCTCCACATACTGTCAGGCAAATGTTGTACACCCAAAGTCGATTTACAAAGGGTTTGTCGGAAAAGTAACCAAGAATGATCCTCCCAACAGTGTTTGCCACTCCAATGACAGCTAGAAGAATACTAGCCTGCTCCTTAGGAATACCGGCCTCCTCAGCTGTTGCCTGAAGTGAAGAAAAGGAAAATTACTCCTTTTTTATCCTAATGTATAGCAGCAGATACATGTTCAGGGAATTTAGTTGAATACACTCTACAAAATATCAGTTTTCATGTACCAAGTCAATGTGTGTTAAATTAGAGCAGAGGATAAATGGTTGAATGAAAACCTAGCTGCTGGCAAAATGATTAGTTGTCAATTATAATTGCATAGTGTTAAAATATCTCCAGGTGTTTCTATAATTGGCATGACAAGACAGTTTAATACCAATGTGGACTTTCCTCATATTTCATTGATATTTAATGTAAAACTATGTACAATAGCCATGGTTATTTGTTAACATATAAAAAATTATAAATGAGCTAAATTAAATTTGAGTCAGAGCATTAAGCATTTGTAAAATTTTATGGACATAGTTGAGTTTGGACAATGATTGCTATTCTACAATAGGGGCAATATTTTTTCTTACATCTCATTTAAAAACCAATTCTCATGAATGCAGCTGGAAAGACTTTGAGATAATGACAAAAAATGTGGTATATTTAAGTGCTGTATAGTCTATGCCATTTTTATTACGTTTATAAAAGTTGAGTTGATGAAAATGTCAATAAAGGTGACCATAAGAGGTTAATATAAGAGTAGAGTTTGTAGAATATTCTTAGCTATTTTGGTAATTAGGTAGTTGAAAATAGGTTACCATTTAATCCATATGATAAGTTACAGACTAAACCAAAATTAGTAAACCACCACATGCTAAATCAAATAAACCACCATATACTAAACACAAAAATATTTCTGGAGAGTGTGACAAAATCACATTAATGGTTCATTTATATTTTGATATCAGGAAAATATCAGTCTCCTTATGATAGACTGCATGATAATGTTGACCAGTGAGTTAGGAGACAGAGGGAATATATGGATGATGAGGAATGCTTAGGATCAGGAATACTTGACTGTGAGGTAAGAAAACCATTAAGGGAAATGAAAGAAGGCTGTGGCAACAGATAAGTTCCCTTTATGGCTACTCAAGGAGTTTAAAGAAACAGAGAAGGCAGAGTTTTTATAAACTCATTTGCAGTATTAATGAGAGAGGAATTTGGCAGCCAGACTTTGTTAAATCAGTATTGATACCCATTTCAAAAAGAGAAGGTAGCAGTTTGTGAGGACTACAGGACTTTTATGTAAGTCTGATTTCACATACAGCAGAGGTCTTAGAATCAACAACAGCAGGATTGAGAAGAAAGCAAATGAGTATTCGGAGAAGATCAATTTTGGCTTAGAAAGGGGATGAGTATTGCGATAGCAATACTGAAGTCTGTAGTGGAAAAAAGCAGGGTAGAACTGAATGGATGTATTTGTATTCTTTGTGGATTCTGAGAAGGCATTTGACAAAGTAAACTGGGAAAAATTTATGAACATTTTGCAAAAGATAATAGCACTCGGAGAAATAGAGAAATAATCCATAGCATGAACATGTCTCAGACTGGACACTCCAGGATTATTATTAGGTAATCTACCGGTTAAGGTAGGGTTTTGGATGGACACAACTATCAAATAAACATTTTGTGACTCCCCACCTAGCAAGCTAATCTATATCAGGTCCCTCTTCATATCTTTGTACTTCCTTCCTCCCTTCATCCCGTCCAACATCCCTATCTCGTTCCTGCCCCTTCCTCGCTTGCCCAACACTCTCCCCTCTATTACCCTCTTCAACATTCCACTACCGCTCAATATGCCTTTCATCCATTTATCCTGCCTCCATAGGATTTCTCTCAACAAACCCCTCTCCTCCCCCATCATTTCTAGTACTTCCTCATTTGTTTTCCTTTCGGTCCATTTCACCTTCTCCATTCTTCTCCACACCCACATTTCAAAAGCCTCCAATCTACGTCTATCTTCCTGCTTCAGCGACCACGTTTCCACGCCGTGCATAGCTATGCTCCATATCAGAGTTTTTACGAGTCTTGTCTTAACATCCCTACTCAACGTCCCCGTCATCAACTCCCTCCTCCTTTAGAAACCCTCCTTGCCTAGCTCAATTCTTCTCCTTACATCCCTACCACTTTGACCGTATTGGTCCAAAACACTTCCGATTATGTAAACTGTTCTACCTGCTCTATTTTTTCCCTGCCTATTTTAATATTTAGCTTAGCCTTTTTCTTTCTGGAAAATCAAATAACCTTTGTTTTATTAATATTGATTCTCATCCCATATTTATCGCACTGAACCTCCAATTCACTCAACAATGCTTGCAACCCCTTGGCTGACTGAGCAACTAATGCTTGGTCATCAGCAAACCTAACCAATTTTACGAATTCCCCTCCGACTTTCATTCCTACCTCCAGTTCTTCCCATGCCTCTTTAATCATTTCCTCTACATATACGTTGAACATTACCGGTGACAATGGGCAACCCTGCCTTACACCTCTTCCTAACACTGCCCATTCGGACTCTCCGTTCCCCACTCGCACCCGAGCAGTCTGAGACATGTACAGGTTGCGGATCAGTCTCCTGTCCCTCCAATCCATTTCTATTTTCTGCAATACACGCATTAATTTTTCCTAATTCACTCTATCAAACGCTTTTTCGAAATCTACAAAACAGGCAAAAACGTCCTGGTTGTATTCTATATTCCTCTCAATTAGTGATCTCATTACTGCAACGGCATCACGCGTACCTCTTCCTTTCCTGAACCCAAACTGATCATCCCATAAGTAATCATTTGCCTTACTCTCTATCCTTTTGTTGATGATCCTGAGAATAACTTTAGCTGCGTGGGATACCAAACTTATTGTTCTGTAATCCTCACATGACGAAGCCTTTCCCTTTTTTGGAATAGGAACTAACACCGATCTCACAAAATCTTCCGGCCAGATTCCTTCTTCATAGATACTACGAATCAGTCCATATAGGGCCTTCTTCCCGCATTTTCCTAAACATTTCAACAGTTCTACAGGTGTGTTGTCCACCCCCACAGCCTTATTTGCTTTCATCTCCTTTAATGCCCTTTCTATTTCATCGTCGAGTATGCCTGGACCTAAGCTATCTTCTTCTACGTCATGTTCCTTTTCTATGTCTAACCTTGTCGGCCTAAGCTCTTTACCATACAGTGTTTCTATATATTCCTTCCATCTCTCTTGGATTTTTCCTGGTTCAACTATTATCTTACCCCATTTATCTTTAACTGTTAGCACAGATCCTGCCTTCTTACTTCCCGACAATAACTTAACCTTGCTGTATAGAGCACCAATTTCACCCTTCTTCTGTAAACTTTCCATATCCTCGCATTGCGTTTTCCACCATTCTTCTTTTGCTTTATTTGTGGCCCTTCTCAATTTATTGTTTAACTCTTTGTACTTCATTTTGCCTAGCTCTGTGTTTACATTTTTCCATCTTCTTCTCTCATCCATCTTTGCAATCATCTCATCCGTTACCCATGGTTTCCTTATCCTTTTCCCGTTAATGGTTCCTATAGTGTCTTTAGCGGCTTCCAATATCCCTTTCTTGATTCATTCCCATTTTTCTTCGGTAGTTCTCAGTTCTTTACCGTCATCCATCATTTTCTCTACAGCCTGCTGATACTTCTTCCTCTTTAATCCATTTACTGCTTCTAAATTCCATTTCCCAACCCGCCCCCCTTGCCTTATCTTCTTGAAACGAACAATACATTTCATAACAACTAAATTGTGGTCAGAGTCCGCATCCGCTCCTGGGAAACTGTGCGAATTCATCACAGTGGTCCTAAACCTGTGCCTAACCATAATATAATCTAACTGATACCTTTCTGAGTCACCTGGCATTTTCCATGTATACCTACGCCTTTTGTGGTGTCTAAACCATGTGTTAGTGATGACTAATCCCTGTCTCCTGCAGAATTCAATTGCTTTCTCCCCGCGTTCATTCCTCGTGCCTAACCCATAGTCCCCCACCTCACCACCATCTCTTCCTTCACCTCCAATCCCCCATCACTATCAAATGTTTCCCTGCAGGAACACTCGCGATGATATCCTTTAACTCATCATACATCCTATTGACTTCTTCCTCCTTGTGGTTGCTCGGTGGCATGTATACCTGAACAATGACCAAGTTCGTCGGCTCTGCTTTAATCTCTATGAGTAAAATTCTATCTGTCGCTTGCTCTATGTTGACTACGCTTCTACCTACCCCTTTATTTAAAATTACGGCAACCCCCCGTTGGCTCTCATCCCCGCCGCTGTATAACACTCTATAATTGTCACTCCAGTAATCCCCGCTATCCTTCCATCTCACCTCGCAGAGACCTAAAACATCTATATTACCTCTTTCCATCTCTCGCTTAATATTTTCTAATTTGCCTCTCCTCAACATTGTCCTGACGTTCCAGGTTCCTATTCTAACTACTTTAGCCTTCTTCTGAGTCTTCTGTCCTGCTGCAGTTATTTCTTCCTTGCAAGGGTTTCGTGGGATGAGTCCCGTAGTTGCCAGAACAAATGGAAATTCATAATGGACAGTGATAGGCAGGGAATTAAGACAGAAATATCTATTTTCTCCCGTTCTTTTACATGTTTGAGGGTAGTTTGAAAGGTTCTCAGAATCACTACCAGATGTCAGTGCTAATCCAATGAATTTACCACATAGTAACAGGTAATTACCTATGAGTATACACGTAATGCATCAGTTCTCTGGGAAGAGATCTCTGGGGCGGATGCCTCTCTGTTGTTTTACCTGTCTTGTGATTGGTGAAGATGGAAAAAATTGAGGTTCGAGCAGTGATTAAATACTTATAAAGAAAGGTATGAAAGCAAAGGAAATTCATTCTGACTTTCATAACATTCTGCAGGACTCTGCTCCTTCATATTAAACTGTTTACAAATGGACAGATGAGTTTTAATTCAGTCGGGACAGCTTAGATGATGATCTGTGTAGTGGTCCGCCAAAATGTACCATTACCCCAGATATTATTGCAAAAGTGCATAAAATGATCATGGAATATCGCCAACTGAAAGTGGCAGAAATCACTGAAGCTCTAGGGATGTCATCTGCATGGGCATATCAGATTTTAACAGTGGAATTGGATGTGAGAAAATTTATCTGCTAGATGAATGCTGTGACTCTTGCTGCAGGATCACAAATGCATCAAAATGGAAATTTCCAAGCAATGTTTGACCCAGTTTAAGAGCACCCAACAAGATTTTCTGCACCGGTTTTTGACTACATATGAAACTTGGGTCCACTGCTATACCCCAGAGACAAAACAGTACTTACATCTACATCTACATGAATACCCTGCAAGCCACCAAAAAGGTGTGTGGCAGGGGGTGTAACACCATGAGGGAAGGGTAAGGGTTGAGGGGGTTGGGGGTTAGGTGAGGAAAGGTGGGGGGAACCTGTAAAAAAATATATATATATGTATATATATACACATATATACACATATATGCATATATTATTATTATTATTATTATTAAGTGATCTACTGGTTAAGGTAGGTTTTTGGATGGACACAACTATCAAATAAACATTTTGTAACTCCAAATGAAACCCAATCCAGCAACATAATCTACATCAGGTCCCTCTTCATCTCCGTGCCCATCATTATATTCTTGGGAATCATAATTGAGGTGGTTTCCCGTTGCCTTCCTCAATAGTGTTTTTAACGTGACACCATCACTTAATGGCCGCCCCATTGGGGTCAGACACCATTGCAGCTGCCTCACTGAGGAACAGACGCTGCGTGGACTACCTTTTGTCTGGCTCCTAACCTTCGACCTATCTGGCATGAGTGACCCTTCCAGGAGTAATTATTATTATTCCCGCCAGCACAGCTCTAGGGGTCATCGGAACACACAAGCCCTTCCACCACGACAAATATATTTATATCTATATATATATATATATCCCTGGAAGATCCGGTGTTCAAATCCCGGTCAAGGAAACATTTTTACTTTCGTGATCTGCTCAAAAACCGCCTTCCCCACATGTCCTGTGTTCGCCTTTTATGTGTTTTCCTATCCCCTTTCCTTATACCTATTTCTATGATTGAATGAATATTTGTGCGCCGTATGGCGGGACTTCGTATTTGAATGTGTATCTGGCCAATGTGGCTCATCTCTTCTTCTGGCTATGCGTGCCACGAAACGTACTGTTCCTATTCTATATGATACTATATGCTTTCTAACCAACTGGCCCCTCTTCTTGTGTGTATTGTCTATTTCTCCTTTGGTGGGTGGAACAGCTCCCTAAAAAGCCTTCCTTTGGCAAATGATTCGGAGCACTTGGGCGTCTTAAAACATCGCAGATCTCAAGGTAAACTAAGTTTCCTCGGTGGTGTAATGGCAGCACATCCGCCCCGCAAGTGGAAGATCCGGTGTTCAAATACCGGTCAAGGAAACATTTTTACTTTCGTGATCTGCTCAAAAACCGCCTTCCCCACATGTCCTGTGTTCGCCTTTTATGTGTTTTCCTATCCCCTTTCCTTATACCTATTTCTATGATTGAATGAATATATATATATATAGTCATAACAAACACAGAAAGAAAGTTCTGTTCCTAATTCCTCTTGAGAAAGGTGGTTGGACCACCGAAAATTCGAGAACCAGTGAGTTTTTCCTCTTTTGTGTTTTGGTTTCTGTGTTTGTTATGACTATCAGTGAATTTACATTACACGTTTGTGGGTTTTCCAAAAAAGTGTATATATATATATATATATATATATATATATATATATATATATATATACACTTGGAAAAGACGCTCTCCGGCGACGCACAAACACACAAACACTAACACAAAAAACACCACACACATAGAAACATAAAAGAAGGACACTTACATTGGATATTTACGTTTCGACGGCACGGCCGTCGTCATCAGATTCTGATGACGACGGCCGTGCCGTCGAAACGTATATATATATATATATATATATATACATATACACATATACACATACACACATACACACACACACACACATATATATATATATATATATATATATATATATATATATATATATATATATATATATATACATACATACATACACACATGTATACACATCTTCGCGAAGTCCCTAACCTGTACGTTAATACTTATTGTAATGAACTAAGTCCTGGGGAATTTCGGCTACAAGCATTCTGGTCCCTTATCGTTCTTGGAAAAAATGACATTTTAAACTTGTCAGTCTTGCAGTCTATCTCTCTAGTCTTATATTCGTGATCCCTTCGACCGTAATACGTTGGGGTTCGTATTATATCCTTGATGTCATCGGAAAAGGGCCCATCTTTAAATGTTTTTAATAAGTTTAATCTATATTGTAAACGCCGCTGTGTAAGAGAATCCCAACCTAAATTGTCTAGCAAAGTAGATACGCTGCTAAGTTGGTCATAACAATGTTTGACACATCTAGCCCCCCTCCGCTGAAGTCGACCTAATTCCGAAACCAAATTTATATTATGAGGATCCCATATACTGGCAGCATACTCTAGGTGGGGCCTGACCAAGGCAAGGAAACATCGTTCTTTCACCTTTTCGTCGCATTTACCTAGCACTCTTTTCACAAATCCCAATTTTTTATTAGCACGAACGCCTATTCTCGTATGTGTTTTCCCCAGGACAGATCGTGAGTAATTGTTACACCCAAGTGTTTAAAGGAATCTACCCTCGCGATTTTGGTTTGTTTCACTTTGTAACTATAAGGGAGGGAGTTATTCTTTTCCCAAAAATGTATGACTACGCATTTTTTAAAATTCAATTCCAATTGCCATGTATCGCACCAATTTTGAATTGCATCTAGGTCGTTGGCTAACACGACTCTGTCTTCGTGACTTCGGATATCCCCATAAATTACTGCTTCATCGGCGAAAAGACGGAGCTTGCTATTAACTACGGTACTGAGGTCATTTATGTAAATAAGGAAAAGGAGGGGACCTATGACACTTCCTTGTGGTACACCCGACGTGACCTTGA
Source organism: Hetaerina titia (assembly GCA_037158775.1). NCBI lineage: Eukaryota > Metazoa > Arthropoda > Insecta > Odonata > Calopterygidae > Hetaerina > Hetaerina titia. The sequence continues at coordinate 92,535,548 of CM073778.1, read as the reverse complement.
CAGTATCGGATGATACACCATCCAGGACGACTGTTTGGACACGATCACTTAAGAATTGTTTTAATCCAGTTAATAATTCCTTTGTGTATTCCATAAGTTTCCAATTTCGCCAGTAATTTGCAATGAGAGACTTTATCGAAAACTTTCTTAAACTCTAGGAATATCGCATCAACTTGAATATTATTTTCACCGGAGTTCAATACATCATATACAAAAAGTGCGAGTAGAGTTTCGCAGGATCTACACTTACGGAAGCCGTGTTGGTTATTAATTAATAAATCCTGGCTATCGAGGTGCCTCATCATGGAACTAACAATGATGTGTTCAAGTATCTTACAGGAAATGGAAGTCAGCGATATTGGCCTATAATTACTGGGGTCCTCCCTGTCTCCGTTTTTAAATATGGGTGTTACCGAAGCTACCTTCCAGCCGTTTGGCACACTTTCTTCTGCTAATGATTTCTTAAATATTATATCTAGATATGGGGCAATTTCAGCTGACTGTTCTTTATACACACGCGCAGGTATCTCATCAGGTCCCGGAGATTCTTTAGGGGTCTATGTTTTTAAGGAGTAATTCTATTTCGCGGGTGGAAATATTGATTGCTTCCATTGACTGCTGAAATATTTTCGGAAGGTTCTCGGGTGTATTTTGTGAGGGTATGTTGAAAACAGTCTGGAAGAATGAGTTTAATATGTTGGCTTTATCTAAACTACTCGTTACTTTATCCCCCTTTTCGGTATTCAATGAGTTTACGGTGGACTTTTTTCCCTGCACTTCCCTGACGTAGGACCAAAACATCTTTGGGTTATCGTTCAAATGTTCGCCTAATTTTTTTCCTTTTGAATTCCGCTAGCGCCTTCCGGAAGGCCTTCTTGGCAGTGGACCTAGATGCTTTGTAGTTCTGTATGGTTTCGTTGATTTTATCAGGGGAGGAATCTTTAACTGCGTTTTTCATTCTGGCATGGCACACCCTTTGCCGCCTAAGAGATTTCCGTACTTCAGAGTTGTACCATAGGGGTTCCTTATTCTCTTTTATATATTTACTAGGTATGGACCTCTGTATTGCTGAACGTTTTATCCTAAGAAAATTATTCCAAGTATCCTCGACACTACTAGTTTTGCTTAATTCGTCAAATATAAAAAAAGAACTTTTTAATTCACATTTTAAGCCATCATAGTCCGCTTTATTGAACAAATACACCTTTCTCTTAGGTTTGTTAACTTTATCTACGCTTAGAGAAAATTTAGCGTTTACAGCTCTGTGATCACTGATTCCGTCAACAACTTCTATATTTAAGACCTTTTCGGGTATATTTGTGGCTAACAGATCAAGAATGTTCTTTCCCCTTGTTGGTGAAGTGACTAATTGATGTAGGGAATTCGAGGTGAACGAGAATAAGAGGGACTCGCATAGATCCTTGTCTTTACCTCCATTCATAAAACTGTACGAATCCCAATCTATTGTGGGAATATTAAAATCACCTCCTATAATTAGGTATGCTATGCTTACTGTTGTGGGATGTAAAGCTTTGTATCTGTTTTTCTAGGTCTGGTATTGAGTTAATGCTAACGTGAGGTGGTCTATAATACGCACATATATATATTCTTTTCGATCTGGGTGTTTTCACTGAGCACCATACACTTTCTATACAGCTATCAGGAAATAACTCGGCTCTACTGACGTTAGAGTTCTTAACCGCAATAAACACTCCTCCTCCGGCTCTATTTTTTCTGTCGTTTCTATAAACTATGAAGGACTTGGGAAATATTTCGCAATCTGCGATGTCATCTGTTAACCAACTTTCAGTTCCTATAATGATATCCGACTCTGTGCTATGAATGAGATGGTGAAATTCCGGTATTTTATTTTTTAAACTGCGGCAGTTAACTACTACTATGGAAATTATATCCTCGTCTAAACCTTCTCTGCGGTCTGCTTTCTGGGGATGTTATTTAATCTCTTTGATGTCTTAGTATGCGATCGGCCTATATTCTGATTAGTAATTCTATCTTTTGTCTCATTAGTAGTGCAAGTACTTGGAAAAATCTCTTTTGGCAACCTAGTATTGTTAGACCCACTAATTGACCTACACCTTATTATATCGTTATTTAGGCAATCTACTCCACTACCTAACCTACGCATTTGCCTAAAAAATATCTACAGTGCTCGAAGATCCTATGAGCCACCCGAACCGACGCCTCAGGGGTGTAGTGAACCCCGGAACGGTTCAAGGGAGTGGGACATGACCCGAGCAACGGTCTCAAGTCCATAAACTCGGCCCCTATGTCCCGACAGAATTTCCACAGCCTTCCGTTCAGAGACTCAATACGACTTCAAACGTAAGCACCGCAGGCAGTCCGCGGGACAATGCTACATATGGATAACCGTAAGTCCACACCAGATGCCTCCCACACACGATCCACTTCGGATTTTAGGTCCCCAAAGGCACTCAAAATCCTTTCGGACCCGTACCTGGAGGCATCGTTGGTGCCGACACGGGCTACCAATCGCAGCATGGAGCAATTTGTGCCCGCCGCCCTTTCTGAAGCCGTGGCGTTAGGAATTAACCCCCCCGGCATACAGTAGGAGGTAACCTCCTGGTTAAAGCAGTGGAAAGATATTGATCCACGACTTCCACCAAAGAGAGCAAAGGTAGTACAGTTGGCTGGAAAGGTGACGGCTTCAGTTTTCTAGGGTATGAAAGGGATACTGCTGATAGAATATCTTACCAATGGTCAAACTAAACAAAATTTGACAATGCTATGCTAACCTCCTGGACCAATTACAGCAAGAGATACATGAACAAAGGTCAGATTTGGCAAGGAAGACAGTCATCTTCCATCAAGACATTGCATGCCCATATACATGTCATTGCCATGGCAAAAATATGTGACCTACGATACGAATTGTTGCTATACCCACCTTATTCACCTGATTTGGCTTCATCGAATTTCCATCTCTTCCCCAGGCTCAACATTTTCATTGGTGGATGGAGATTTTTTCAAACAAAGACCTAAGTACTGAAGTGGGCAGGTATTTTACATGCCTGGCTTCTGTCTCGTATTGAATAGTCTGAACATCCTTCCCCTTGTTTGTGTCTGCGCTCTTGCCTTAGTATCCTATGTCTAAAAACTCTTATATGCACAATCATTTTACAAGGAGTTATGATGCCCTTCACCAGAACTTTGTTCATGCTAAAGTAACTTCCCAGGGATAAAAACCCCTCAGTTTGTATGTTTATAATTGAGTTCTACCAAGCCCAAAAGGGCATCAAATGTATGAGATTGTTTAAGTCATGAATTAAGCTGTTTCTCCACTTCCTCAGCTTGAATAATGTGGTGATTTTATTCAGAACTCTTCAATTTTATTTGAATAATTTTGTATTTTCACTGTCTACTCTGTTTGTGAGTGTTCTCTTTGACAATTTTTTATGAATATGTAAGGGTCTTTGAAAAACAATTTATTAGAATTATTAATACTAATCCAAATTTTTGTACAAAAGCTTTTTGGAACTACCCAAAAAATATTGTGTCAATGTCTTGCTACATATTATTTCTCCTCCTTTTCTGCAGTTCTTCTTTCTCAATTTCACAATCATGAAGCAGTTCATCCTTATGCCTCAAAATGTTTTTTTCTACATATTGGCAAGCTTCCTTCAATGATTGTGGTAATTGGTTTTACTTGGTCGCCTGTGGCAGATATATTTTCATTGAAGGGATAGAATTTAGAATAGTTTTGGTCATGTTGAGAGGTGGTTGTCTCATGGAGGTTCAATGAACAAGCCTGACGGGGTATTAATCAGTGCCTCTACACAACGGTCATTTACTACGGTGGCCATGTTACAGAGGTGGCTGCTTGGACAGGTTTCATCATACTATTTAATTCTTCACCATCACCATAAATGTGCAATTAATTGGCAGTAAGTCACTGTATGTGTTTTGGAATCTGCTTTCAGTCCATTGCACTTAGTAGCTTGATGCTTCCTAAGTATAACAATTGAAGAACATAAATGCATCTTTAGACTCTATCAGGAATGATACCCCAGCAACATTAACTATGAAGTCATTAACATTAACACAGTAAAGGCACTTACGTACATACGCTAGAGTTGTGATCAATTGAAAAATTGTGTAAAATAATATGTATCTATATTTTTCAGATACAAATGAAAACACCTATGAATTTCAAAACTTAATTCTTATTACTAACTCAGAAGTTTGGTGGTCCATTATCATCTTCAATCTGAGACTTCACAACATCAGTGATGAAAACATGCATAAGACATATTTCACTTTCATACTTCGGATCAATTTGCACTAATAAACAAAATATTAAATAAGAGGGGTACTCACCACTACATATACGTAGGGAATATTAAATCCAATGCTGGTACAGAAGTTGGAGAAGGCAAAGAGAATGAAAATAGGATCGCTAAGAAGGGAGAAGTCCATCATGGACTCAATGACCTCCTTCGCTTGGGGGGAAGAGACGAGGCCACAGCAAATAGGTCCACTATCAACGACCACGGCTGGTGTAACATTATCTCCCTGGCTGGCCCCCATCTGCTCATTCCTGTGCCTTCCTGTCTTTCTCCCCTTCAGACTCTCCAGTTCCTCGTCATCGTAAGGAACTGAGACAGCACAGGATTCACTCACTCTGTGAACCCTCTGTGTTGACCTGCTGCAGAAATAGACAAAGGCCTTATTTGGAACTCTAATCGGAATCATTTTAGCTTAGTTGCAGTTCAAGTTGGTCATGTTCATATAAAAATAGCACATGCTAAATTTTTGTAAAGGCTTCTGCGTTATGATTGTGAAAACATAATCTGCCAGTCACAACTAGGATGCTATTACAGCAAACAGTACCCATTGTGAGAATTCAATTACTATTTATAGAAAATAATTATTAGGTAATCTACCGGTTAAGGTAGGTTTTTGGATGGACACAACTATCAAATAAACATTTTGTAACTCCAAACAAAACCCAATCCAGCAACCTAAACTACATCAGGTCCCTCTTCATCTCTGTGTACTTCTTTCCTCCCTTCATCCTGTCAAACATCCCTATCCTGTTCCTGCCCTTTCCTCGCTTGCCCAACATTCTCCCCTCTATTACCTTCTTCAACATTCCATTACCGCTCAATATGCCTTTCATCCATTTTTCCTGCCTCCATAGGATTTCCCTCAACAAACCCCTCCCCTCACCCACCATCTCCAGTACTTCCTCATTTGTTTTTCTTTTGGATCATTTCAGCTTCTCCATTTTTCTCCACACCTACGTTTCTTAAGCCTCGATTCTACGTATATCCTCCTGCTTCAGCGACCACGTTTCCGCACCGTTCACAGATGCACTCCATATCAGAGTTTTCATGAGTCTTGTCCTAACCTCCCTACTCAACGTTCCAGTCATCAACTCCCTCCTCCTTGAGAAAGCCTCCTTGCCTAGCGCAATTCTTCTCCTTACGTCCCTACTACTTTCACCGTATTGGTCCAAAACACTTCCGAGATATGTAAACTGTTCTACCTGCTCTATTTTTTCCCCTCCTATTTTAATGTTTAGCTTAGCATTTCCTTTCAGGAAAATCGCATAACCTTTGTTTTATTAATTGATTCTCTAGCCATATCTACCGCACTGAACCTCCAACTCACTTAGCAATGCTTGCAACCCCTTTGCTGACTGAGCAACTAATGCTTGGTCATCAGCGAACCTAACCGATTTTACGAATTCCCCTCCGACTTTAATTCCTACCTCAAGTCCTTCCCATGCCTCTTTAATCATTTCCTCCACATATACGTTGAACAGCACCGGTGACAATGGGCAACCCTGCCTTACACCTCTTCCTAACACTGCCCATCCGGACTCTCCGTTCCCCACTCCCACATGAGCAGTCTGAGACATGTACAGGTTGCGGATCAGTCTCCTGTCCCTCCAGTCCATTCCTATTCCCTGCAATACACGCATTAATTTTTCCCAATTCACTCTATCAAATGCTTTTTCGAAATCTACAAAACAGGCAACAAAGTCCTGATTGTATTCTATAGTCCTCTTGATTAGTGATCTCATTACTACAATGGCATTATGCGTACCTCTTCCTTTGCTAAACCCAAACTGATCATACCCTAAGTAATCATTTGCCTTACTCTCTATTCTTTTGCTGATGATCCTGAGAATATCACACTATTCCTAAACCTGTGCCTAACCATAATATAATCTAATGGATACCTTTCTGAGTCACCTGTCATTTCCCATGTATACCTACGCCTCTTGTGGTGTTGAAACCATGTTTTGGTGATAATTAACGCCTGTCTCCTGCAGAATTCAATTGCCTTCTCCCCGCGTTCATTCCTCGTGCCTAACCCATAGTCCCCCACCTCACCACCATCTCTTCCTTCGCCTACCGTTGCATTCCAATCCCTCTCATCATATCACTATCGAATGTTTTCCTGCAGGAGCACTCGCGATGATATCCTCTAACTCATCGTACATCCTATCGACTTCTTTCTCCCTGTTATAGTAAATGTCAGTATAGAAATTGTTGTGACTTCTTTCTCTGCTCGTTTTTTGACAGTGATTTAGATAACATCTAGACTACTAGTTGTCCTGAAAGCAATACTTGTGATTCATTATTTTTTTCAATTAGAATTCAATCACATGAACTTAAAAGACAATATACACGTATTTAGGATATTAGTGGGGATGGTATCATAGCTATGAATTAAAGAGATTCAATTCCCATATTGCTAATTAATTATGTAAGCATGTTAAATTGACTCTCAATTTAGTGCACCAATCATGGCATCAGAATGCTGCCATTATCAAAGTGTCATTATTATAATGTTTGCTTAAGGTAATGTTTTCTCTGATGGGCAATGAGCGTGGGTGGAGGGAGGGACACAGGCCTTGAGCAACATTAATGAACGACGTTCATCCAGAATGAATGGGATTGAGCACTCCCTCTGCCCATTGCTGCTTGCTCCGTGGCTCCCCCAATCCCTGTTGGCTGCCCATGAGTGTGACCGCCTCTCACCTGTGTTGCGCTATGTTGACGAGGCTCCCTGTGTAGAAGATGTCCTCGCGGGACATGAGAACGCCTTTGCTGGTCGAGGCTATGGATCGGCCCACCTTCGCCCCCTCATGTCCACCTGTGGCCGTTGCCTTCCCCCCAGGGGCATACAGGGCCGGCTGACTCAGGGCCATCCTCGCCACCACACTCTTCGATGCCTCCAACACATTGCTCTTGGTACCCCGGGTTGAGCCACGGGCAGCATGTGCATTGGTTGCATTCTGGCTGGGCACCGCAGGGATGTTCCCACTGAAGCTTGTGGGTCTCTGGGAGCGGGTGCTGTTTCCCTGGTCATTTTCCTCCTGGGGAAAGGCACACACAGGGAATGGATTGGGGCGAGGCTTATGGTCTGTGGGTTTCTTCAATTCAATAATTCTATTCCTAATTCAATTCCATAATCAATGAATTCATATTGGATGAGGAACAAGATATATATACACGTACACTCACTGGTGGTACAATTTCTAATTTTATTTTAAATAATTAAGCAAACAAGCAATTTATATTGAACTTGTTATATATTTTGAGGAAAAAGCAGTATTTCATTTTATCAGTGTGAAGTGTTAATTCCAAAAGCTGTCATTTATAATATGCATTAGGCAAACAAAATAGGTTCAAATGTATTCGTACTCTAAATGGCAATGTACTGAGAATGATATCAAGCAGTTTAGTAGAGATTATGATGTTCCAAACTGGGTGATGCCTCTTGCTGCATCACTCTTTTTGAGGCACCAATTTTCCATGTGCCAAAACCTTCAGGGGAAGTGATGCTTGGGTATGCACCATCTGGCACACCAAAGTAATGATTAGTAACAGCCCTAAATCGAGAAAATAACCAATTGCAGTGGTGTTTGTGGAGGTGCTCGAAAACATATTTTGTGTACTGTGCATTATGACTAGAGATTTTCCAGGAAATGCACCAATGGGTTTGTGCTTGTGGCGTGAATATTGGTTAAGCAGAATGTGGCAGCGAGGGTAAAAGGAGGGCAGATTACAAGTCATTGTTGGCTCACCTTTGTGTTGTCCCCTTCATTGCCATTGCATTTTGAGCTGCTGAATGTGTTCGACCTGAAGACACCCTCTACTTCAGAAGTGCTCTCCCCCAACACCACATCTGCATTTCCAGTTTCACCCATCAACTTCATTTCAGTACCTCCTGAAATGCGAACACGTTCATTTACTGAAGACATTTTAGATCAAGTTCTCAAGGAACCAACTATATTTGAATCCAGCACTTGAACCCCTGAATGGCCCAAAATAAATTTTTTCTCCCACAATCACCTTCAGAGTCAACAATTGGACAAATTCACTGTCTTTGTTAGAGAAATGCAAAAGACCGAGAGGGCTGACACTTATTTTGATTCCAGATAATAGTGATTTGCATTAATAAACACCTTTCTTATTCTGGTTCTTTTCTAGACAATAGCCCCAAAATCTCATTAATATATATCAATGAAGCAGAAATAATTTCTTATTGAATGGAAGGGATGTAGGAAAGAGCTCAGTTGTACCACAGGATCTTTACCTTTAACTTCCCCCGAAATAAGCTATCACTTCTTTATGTGCGCTTTTGATTGGAAACCAGAAATTCCTAAGTGGTTTCAAATTCAAAGCGCAAATGAACTGGGTAAAATGTTACGATTATCCTGCTGATGCATATTTTACAAGGTTTCTTTCCAATTTGACAGATTTTATCATTTGGTTCTGGGCCGTCCAAAAGTTATATCTAAAAATGATATATATATATATATATATATATATATATATATATATATATATATATATATATATATATATATATAGATGATTTAATATTATCTTGATAATTTCGACGGACTTGAGCTCCGTCTTCTTCGGAAGATAAGATATATATATATATATATATATATATATATAGATATAACTTTTGGACGGCACAATAGAACACAGAATAAAACAGATAACACGTAAAAGGACACTCACACTGTAGATGATTTAAGCTTTTGGCCTACTCCGAGGCCTTCTTCAGGTCAGACTGAGAGGTTTTGAGGGAAGAGTGCCTGGGGAGGGGAGGGGGGGCGGAAGGTTTAGGGACTGTTGGGAAAGAAATTAAAGATGGCGGTTAAGGGTGGGAATTTTAAAGGATCGGAAATATAGGATGTATGCGGATTCGCGAGTTCTCACCTCTACTATATGTTGGTGGCTGAATCGGGTAGGGATTCTAGAACTGTTAGGGAAAAGCATTCGTCAAATGATAGGTTGTGTGAACTTGCGTGTAAAGGGATAGGAAGAGAAGAGAGTGAAGCAGAATTACATGAGTAGCGGTGATTGTTCATTCGCTGTTCACCGAAGGCTTTGGAAATATAGTCTTGGGTGTTTAAAATTACGACTGAGGAGCCGTCACCTCAACGACACATCCACCTATATCACTCTCACCGACAACCCTACTCCAAACTTCCAAAAGGAAATTCGGTCTCTTCTCCTCCAATTTGGACCAGAAGAAGGCCTCACCTCCCAAGACATATCCCTACTCTCACCTCCAAACCCCAGAACACCCCAGTTTTATCTCCTCCCAAAAATACACAAACCCAACATCCTCTGTCGCGCTATAGTTTCTAGTTTCAACTCTCCCACCGAAAGAATCTCCGCATTCCTTGATTACCACCTACAACCTATCGTACTCTCATTGCCCTCCTTCACGAAAGACACGTATCACTTCCTCCACCGTTTAAACTCTGTCTCCATTCCCTCCACCTCCAACATGCTTATGGCCACCATCGACGTCACCTCCCTCTATACTTCTATTCCCCATGCAGAAGGCCTATCCTCCCTCCGACACTGTCTTTCTCTACGCCCCCCACCCCAGTGCCCATCGACCGAATTTCTCCTCAATCTCGCCACTGTCGTCCTGACCAAAAATGCATTCTCTTTCCAAAACTGTTTTTATCTCCAAACGAAAGGCACAGCGATGGGAACGTGGATGGCGCCATCGTACGCCAATCTCTTCGTGGGCCATCTTGAAGAGAATTTCCTTTCACAGCAACCGTTCCAACCTCTTTTCTGGGTCCACTACATTGACGACATTTTTATGCTCTGGACACACGGCTCTGATTCTCTAGACAATTTCTTATCGGCCTTAAATTCTTCTTTCACTGTGAAATTCACTTCGTCCATTTCAGACTCCACCATCACCTTTCTTGACACAGACATCTCAATTCACAATAACAAATTCACCACTTCAGTACACATCAAAGACACTAATCATCAACAATATTTACACTATACTAGTAGTCATCCTTCTCATACCAAACGCTCAATTCCCAACTCTCTCTCTATCCGCGGACATCGGATTTGCAACACCACAGCTACCCTCAAAAAATACCTCCACAATCAACACCATGCACTCCACAAACGCGGTTACCCAGAAAAGCTCCTACAGGATAAAATCTACCGCTCCACCCGACCACACGCACCACAGAATAACAACCCCACATCTGACGCTGGACCCAACCTTTGCACAAACTATTTCCCCGGATCCCGCAGACTGAAAACCATTCTCAAAGAACTTTATCCTATTTTACATGACAATGACGTGACCACATCCTTACTGCCCCAATGCCCCTCTGTCGCTTACAGACGACCAGCCAATCTCAGAAACCTTCTGAGATCCACCAACCCTTTGACACCCCGCCCTGACAAATTTCCACATATTTCCCTTACCTGCAATCGCCCCCGATGTAAAACATGTCTCCTAATCAGATCTGCTCCCCTCTCCCCACATCTCCTCATTGTCTCTTCACCCCGTTCCCATGCTAATTGCCTCTCAAAAAATATTATCTATCTTTTGTCGTGCAAACAATGCACCTCATTCTACATAGGCGAATGCATTACCCCTTTATCTATCCGAATGAACAATCGCCGCTACTCATGTAATTCTGCTTCACTCTCTTCTCTTCCTATCCCTTTACACGCAAGTTCACACAACCTATCATTTGACGAATGCCTAAGAGTTCTAGAATCCCTACCCGATTCAGCCACCAACATAGAGGTGAGAACTCGCGAATCCGCATACATCTTATATTTCCGATCCTTTAAAATTCCCACCATTAAACGCCATCTTTAATTTCTTTCCCAACAGTCCCTAAAACTTTCGCCCCCCCTCCCCTCCCCAGGCACTCTCCCCTCAAAACCTCTCAGTCTGACCTGAAGAAGGCCTCGGAGTAGGCCGAAAGCTTAAATCATCTACAGTGTGAGTGTCTTTTTACGTGTTATCTGTTTTATTCTGTGTTCTATTGTGCCGTCCAAAAGTTATATTGCTCTCGTGAGTACTTCCGCATTATATATATATATATATATATATATATATATATATATATATATATATATATATATTTATTAGGTAATCTACCGGTTAAGTTAGGTTTTGGATGTACACAACTATCAAATAAACATTTTCTGAATCCCCACCTAGCAAACTAATCTTTATCAGGTCCCTCGTCATCTCGGTGTACTTCTTTCCTCCCTTCATCCCGTCCAACATCCCTATCCTTTTCCTACCCTTACCTCGCTTGCCCAACATTCTCCCCTATATTACCCTCTTCAACATTCCACTACCGCTCAATACGCCTTTCATCCATTTTTCCTGCCTCCATAGGATTTCACTCAACAAACCCCTCCCCTCACCCACCATTTCTAGTACTTCCTCATTTGTTTTCCTTTCGGTCCATTTCACCTTCTCCATTCTTCTCCACACCCACATTTCAAAAGCCTCCAATCTACGTCTATCCTCCTGCTTCAGCGACCACGTTTCCGCGCCGTACATAGCTACGCTCCATATCAGAGTTTTTACGAGTCTTGTCTTAACATCCCTACTCAACGTCCCCGTCATCAACTCCCTCCTCCTTGAGAAAGCCTCCTTGCCTAGCGCAATTCTTCTCCTTACGTCCCTACCACTTTGACCGTGTTGGTCCAAAACACTTCCGAGATATGTAAACTGTTCTACCTGCTCTATTTTTTCCCCGCCTATTTTAATATTTAGCTTAGCCTTTTTCTTTCTGGAAAATCGTATAACCTTTGTTTTTCTAATATTGATTCTCATCCCATATTTATCGCACTGAACCTCCAATTCACTCAACAATTCTTGCAACCCCCTGGCTGACTGAGCAACTAATACTTGGTCATCAGCAAACCTATCCGATTTTACGAATTCCCCTCCGACTTTCATTCCTTCCTCCAGTTCTTCCCATGCCTCTTTAATCATTTACTCTACATATACGTTGAACAGTACCGGTGACAATGGGCAACCCTGCCTTACACCTCTTCCTAACACTGCCCATCCGGACTCTCCGTTCCCCACTCGCACCTGAGCAGTCTGAGACATGTACAGGTTGCGGATCAGTCTCCTGTCCCTCAAATCCATTTCTATTATCTGCAATACACGCATTAATTTTTCCCAATTCACTCTATCAAACGCTTTTTTGAAATCTACAAAACAGGCAAAAACGTCCTGATTGTATTCTATATTCCTCTCGACTAGTGATCTCATTACTGCAATGGCATCACGCGTACCTCTTCCTTTCCTGAACCCAAACTGATCATCCCCTAAGTAATCATTTGCCTTACTCTCTATCCTTTTGTTGATGATTCTGAGAATAACTTTAGCTGCGTGGGATATCAAACTTATTCTTCTGTAATCCTCACATGACGAAGCCTTTGCCTTTTTTGGAATAGGAACTAACACAGATCTCACAAAATCTTCCGGCCAGATTCCATCCTCATAGATACTACGAATCAGTCCATATATGGCCTTCTTCCCACCTTTCCCTAACCATTTCAACATTTCTACAGGAATATTGTCCACTCCCACAGCCTTATTTGCTTTCATCTCCTTTAATACCCTTTCTATTTCATCGTCGAGTATGCCTGGACCTAAGCTATCTTCTTCTACGCATGTTCCTTTTCTATGTCTTACCTTGTCGGCTTAAGTTCTTTACCATACAGTGTTTATATATATACATATATATATATATATATATATATATATATATATATAAAATTTAGACAGTAACACACAGCACGAGAACACATAAAAAGAACACTCACAATATTATCTTGATAATTTCGACGGACTTGAGCTCCGTCTTCTTCGGAGTCATATCTTATCTGTCTAAGTTTTTTATTCAACACTTCCGTGTTACTTCGAAGAAATCATCTATATATATATATATATATATATATATATATATATATATATATATATATATAAACACAGTAATCAACCCGAAGGTCGGTTTTGTAGGCGATGGTAGAGCTCACCCATGTACCAAGCCCGACGGCGTGTGAATATTCACACATTAGGGTAGGGGGGCCACTTCCTTTCCCTGTGCCGGTTATGGTTTCCCAGGAAGATCTGGTACCCGAAAAATCAACTAGCTTGGGTGGAGCTGCAGGTACCCAGAGTGCCTCGCCCAGGAATCGAACCCGGGACCCTCCGGTCAGTAGTCCAACGCTCTACCCACTGGACCACCGCGACCCACATATATATATGTATATATATATATATATATATATATATATATATATATATATATATATATATATATATATGTGGGTGCGTTTGATAGAGTGAATTGGGAAAAATTAATGCGTGTATTGCAGAAAATAGGAATGGATTGGAGGGACAGGAGACTGATCCGCAACCTGTACATGTCCCAGACTGCTCAGGAGCGAGTGGGGAACGGAGAGTCTGGATGGGCAGTGTTAGGAAGAGGTGTAAGGCAGGGTTCCCCATTGTCACCGGTACTGTTCAACGTATATGTAGAGGAAATGATTAAAGAGGCATGGGAAGAACTGGAGATAGGAATGAAAGTCGGAGGGGAACTCATAAAATCGGTTAGGTTTGCTGATGACCAAGCATTAGTTGCTCAGTCAGCCAAGGGGTTGCAAGCATTGTTGAGTGAATTGGAGGTTTAGTGCGATAAATATGGGATGAGAATCAATATTAATAAAACAAAGGTTATGCGATTTTCCAGAAAGAAAAAGGCTAACCTTAATATTAAAATAGGCGGGGAAAGAATAGAGCAGGTAGAGCAGTTTACATATCTCGGAAGTGTTTTGGACCAATACGGCCAAAGTGGTAGGGACGTAAGGAGAAGAATTGCGCTAGGCAAGGAGGCTTTCTCAAGGAGGAGGGAGTTGATGACGGGGACGTTGAGTAGGGATGTTAAGACAAGACTCGTAAAAACTCTGATATGGAGCGTAGCTATGTACGGCGCGGAAACGTGGTCGCTGAAGCAGGAGGATAGACGTAGATTGGAGGCTTTTGAAATGTGGGTGTGGAGAAGAATGGAGAAGGTGAAATGGACCGAAAGGAAAACAAATGAGGAAGTACTGGAAATGGTGGGTGAGGAGAGGGGTTTGTTGAGAGAAATCCTATGGAGGCAGGAAAAATGGATGAAAGGCGTATTGAACGGTAGTGGAATGTTGAAGAGGGTAATAGAGGGGAGAATGTTGGGCAAGCGAGGTAAGGGTAGGAACAGGATAGGGATGTTTGACGGGATGAAGGGAGGAAAGAAGTACACCGAGATGAAGAGGGACCTGATATAGATTAGTTTGCTAGGTGGGGAGTCACAAAATGTTTATTTGATAGCTGTGTCCATCCAAAACCCTACCTTAACCGGTAGATTACCTAATAAAAAAAATATATATATACACACACAGTTATTTTTACCCGAAATTCGTTGGAGCAATTGAAAAATTTAACTCCTACAAACCATAGCTGTATTTGTGTTGTTTTAAGGGAATGGTGAGAGAGAATCTCATCACGCTTCTCTGGATTGTCTCTGGGTAATATTAGCTTTCCTCCCTCCATTGATCCATAGTGTCCTGTGAGACAATCTGTGCGAAGAGGAAATCATACATAATATGTTGTTATTATTTTGGCTGGACTTGGTGATGAAACTCCCAGACAGCCAGCCAGACAAAGGATTGCTGTAATTGCAGAGCGCTTTAGAGAACGATAACGATTGGTATGGGATGATTATCAACAAAAAAATAAAGAGGTGCTAGGCATGTGGTGGGAGAGAAGATCGCTGAGGGAAATTTAGAGAGGGCAGGACAAGTGTACGGAGGATATGTAGAGTAGCAATTGAGTTTTGGCGACTTTAATAGAGGAGAGAATGTAGAGCCAGAAAAATAATAGGGGTATTGGGCGGAAAGAAGAGATGCAGGAAGCACATGGCGTTACAGAATTGTTTACTGCAATGCAAGGCTTTAATAGATGTATTTTGTGTCCTTGACTCGGTGGATTCAAGGAGTGTAGCAATACTTAATTCCTGGATTAATCAAATCATACCTCGACTGACAGGATAAAAGAATAGTCATACCAGATGGACTGCAAAAAACTGCGCTATTGACTACCGAGCGTCGGCTTACTCATCCGGAATGAACTCTTTACAGTTGGTTGAGTTAAAAATGATTTATTCTATCGGATGGTGTCAAGGTATTTTAGAGTGGTAGGCTGAGAAATGTGGAGTTGGTTCCCTAGTCCCTTGAGCGGAGCCATGCTGCTGCTGTTCGATGGAGTGGGACTGGCCGTCGCGGATTGCGAGGGGCCGCAGGGCAGACTCACCCGCTTCGAGGGCATTCTCCCCGGCCTTCTTCCTCCTCCTTGGCGCCTCCAGTGGACGGAACATACCGCCGAATATGACGCAATGCATGGTCGCCGAGGAGATGAGTAGCAGTGCGCCCCGCCATCCGAACGTCTCGATCAGCCAACCCGTGAGTGGCGCGAAGAGGAACGTCCCCAGCCCGGAGCCGCACACAGCTATCCCCGTCGCCAGCGACCTCCGCCGCTCGAAGTAACACGTCACCGACACGATGGCAGGCAGGTACATGAGGCCGAAGCCGAAGCCTGGAGTGGGAGAATGGAGCCTCGAGCAATTTCTGTGACCCGCAGTTCATTCGCGAAATTTCGGATAACATTCAAAGAGAGGTGGAAATGGGACATTATTTAATTAAAATCAGTGCCAGAACATGACGTCAAAGTTTGTATGACATTCAAAGGTGATTTCCCTTACTGAATGACATAATTTTAATCGGAGTGAAGTCGATCATCCGCAGCGTGGAATATATTTTAAAATTAAGAAGAAGTACAATTCTATGTGTGAGGGAGAAAAAAATAGAAGAAAACGAATATGCCCCTGATGTTATCAGTTGAATTCAAATGCTTTTATTTCACTCCATAAAATGCAAAAATACACGCAACAACTGATCAAAGAGATAAAGTGACGTAACATAAGATAAGGAAACGTAAAAATTATCTTCTTTCAAAACAAGTTAAGTTACAAAATATAGTAAGTATGAAGAGCCTACTATAAATATTAAACTTTGGTAAAGATCGAGGCGGCATGCTGCATTGAAATTTTTCTTTCGCCAGAGAATATCGTCAGCCTATTTAATGTTACAGAAGACTCACTAAGAGTGTTGCTATCCTCGATATCTAAGCTGTAAGGTGGTTCCAGCTGATTAAAGAGAGAGGTGGACGATGGAACCATAGCTTCACTCACTGCTGTTACGGAAGTAAACATTTACCTCGCTTCTGCCATTGTGAGAGCAGATTTTATCAATAACTGAAATCCTTCGTGATATTCGTGAAATCGGGTATATGAACCCCCTTCTTCCCGTCAAACATCCCATTCTCTTATTCCCTCCCCTTCCTCATTTGCCCAACATTCTCCCCTCTATTAAAGTCTTCAACATCCCATCGCCAATCGATATGCTTTTCAATCGTATTTCCTAAAGCAATTCTTCTCCTTATTAGATATTAGATTTCCTCGAGAGCTCAAGTGGTAAGAGAATCGGCCAGGCAAGTAGAAAGATCCGGTGTTCATGTACCAGTCAAGGAAATATTTTTACACCGGTGTTCTGCTTGATTCCGCCTTCCCTACCTCTACTGTGTCCGTCTTTTATGTGTGTTCCTATCCCCTTTCCTTATATCTATTTCGATGTGAATGAATATATATAGTCTGCAGAAAAAGAATTAAATTGGTGCGCTATACAGCAAGGTTATTTTTGGGAAGTAAAGAGGGACGATGTGTGCTAAAAGTAGGTGATAAGTGGGGTAAGATAATAGTTACACAGAAAAGATCAAAGAGAGATGAAAGGAATATATAGAAACACTGTACGGTAGAGAACTTAGGCCGAAAAGGTTAGACATAGAAAAAGAACATGACGTAGAAGAAGATACCTCGGGTCCAGGCATACTCGACGATAAAATAGAAAGGACACTAAAGGAGATGGAAGCAAATAAGGCCGTGGGGGTGGACAACATTCCTGTGGAACTATTGAAATGGTTAGGAAAATGTGCCCTATATGGACTTATTCGAAGTACCTATGAGGAAGGAATCTGGCCGGAATATTTTGTGAGATCAGTGTTAGTTCCTATTTCAAAAAAGGCAAAGGCTTCGTCATGTGAGGATTACAGAACAATAAGTTTGATATCCCACGCAGCTAAAGTTATTCTCAGGATCATCAACAAAAGGATAGAGAGTAAGGCAAAGGATAACTTAGGGGATGATCAGTTTGGGTTCAGGAAAGGAAGAGGTACGCGTGATGCCATTGCAGTAATGAGATCACTAGTCGAGAGGAATATAGAATACAATCAGGACGTTTTTGCCTGTTTTGTAGATTTCGAAAAAGCGTTTGTTAGAGTAAATTGGAATAAATTAATGCGTGTATAGCAGAAAATACATCTACATCTACATCTACATAAGTACCCTGCAAGCCACCAAAAAGGTGTGTGGCAGGGGGTGTAGCACCATGAGGGAAGGGTAAGGGTTGAGGGGGTTGGGAGTTAGGTGAGGAAAGGTGGGGGGAACCTGTAGGAAAAAAAATATATATACATATATATATGTATATATACACACATACATATACATACATACACACATGTATACACATCCTCGCGAAGTCCCTAACCTGTACGTAAATACTTATTGTAATGAACTAAGTCCTGGGGAATTTCGACTACGAGCATTCTGTTCCCTTATCGTTCTTGGAAAAAATGACATTTTAAACCTGTCAGTCTTGCAGTCTATCTCTCTAGTCTTATATTCGTGATCCCTTCGACCGTAATACGTTGGGGTTCGTATTATATCCTTGATGTCATCGGAAAAGGGCCCATCTTTAAATGTTTTTAATAAGTTTAATCTATATTGGAAACGCCGCTGTGTAAGAGAATCCCAACCTAAACTGTCTAACAAAGTGGATACGCTGCTGAGTTGGTCATAACAATGTTTGACAAATCTAGCCCCCCTCCGCTGAACTCGATCTAATTCCGAAACCAAATTTATGTTGTGAGGATCCCATATACTGGCAGCATACTCTAGGTGGGGCCTGACCAAGGCAAGGAAACATCGTTCTTTCACCTTTTCATCGCATTTACCTAGCACTCTTTTCACAAATCCCAATTTTTTATTAGCACGACCGCATATTTCTCGTATGTGTTTTTCCCAGGACAGATCGTGAGTAATTGTTACACCCAAGTATTTAAAGGAATCTACCCTCGCGATTTTGGTTTGTTTCACTTTGTAACTATAAGGGAGGGAATTACTCTTTTCCCAAAAATATATTACTACGCATTTTTTAAAATTCAATTCCAATTGCCATGTATCGCACCAATTTTGAATTGCATCTAGGTCGTTGGCTAACACGACTCTGTCTTCGTGACTTCGGATGTCCCCATAAATTACTGCATCATCGGCGAAAAGACGGAGCTTGCTATTAACTACGGTACTGAGGTCATTTATGTAAATAAGGAAAAGGAGGGGTCCTATGACACTTCCTTGTGGTACCCCCGACGTGACCTTGACAGTATCGGATGATACACCGTCCAGGACGACTGTTTGGACACGATCACTTAAAAATTGTTTAATCCAGTTAATAATACTTTCGTGTATTCCATAGGTTTCCAATTTCGCCAGTAATTTGCAATGAGGGACTTTATCGAAAGCTTTCTTAAAATCTAGGAATATCGCATCAACTGGAATATTACTTTCACCGGAGTTTAATACATCATGTACAAAAAGTGCGAGTTGAGTTTCGCAGGATCTACCCTTACGGAAGCCGTGTTGGTTATTAATTAATAAATCTTGGCTATCGAGGTGCCTCATCATGGAACTAACAATGATGTGTTCAAGAATCTTACAGGAAATGGAAGTCAGCGATATTGGCCTATAATTACTGGGGTCCTCCCTGTCTCCGTTTTTAAATATGGGTGTTACCGAAGCTACCTTCCAGTCGTTTGGCACGCTTTCTTCTGCTAATGATTTCTTAAATATTATATCTAGATATGGGGCAATTTCAGCCGACAGTTCTTTATACACACGTGCCGGTATCTCATCAGGTCCCGGAGATTTGTTGGGGTCTATGTTTTTAAGGAGTAATTCTATTCCGCGGGTGGAAATATTGATTGCTTCCATTGAATGCTGAAATATTTTCGGAAGGTTCTCGGGTGTATTTTGTGAGGATATGTTGAAAACACTCTGGAAAAATGAGTTTAATATGTTGGCTTTATCTAAACTACTCGTTACTTTATTCCCCTTTTCGATATTCAATGAGTTTACGGTGGACTTGTTTCCCTGCACTTCCCTGACGTAGGACCAAAACATCTTTGGGTTATCGTTCAAATGTTCGCCTAATGTTTTCCTATTGAATTCCGCTAGCGCCTTCCGGAAGGCCTTCTTGGCAGTGGACCTAGATGCTTTGTAGTTCTGTATGGTTTCGTTGATTTTATCAGGGGAGGAATCTTTAACTGCATTTTTCATTCTGGCATGGCACACCCTTTGCCGCCTAAGAGATTTCCGTACTTCAGAGTTGTACCATCGGGGTTCCTTATTCTCTTTTATATATTTACTAGGTATGAACCTCTGTATTGCTGAACGTGTTATCCTAAGAAAATTATTCCAAGTACCCTCGACACTACTAGTTTTGCTTAATTCGTCAAATATAAAAAAAGAACTTTTTAATTCACATGTTAAGCCATCATAGTCCGCTTTATTGAACAAATACACCTTTCTCTTAGGTTTGTTGACTTTATCTACACTTAGAGAAAATTTAGAAAAATAGGAATGGATTGGAGGGACCGGAGACTGATTTGCAACCTGTACATGTCTCAGACTGCTCAGGTGCGAGTGGGGAACGGAGAGTCCGGATGGGCAGTGTTAGGAAGAGGTGTAAGGCAGGGGGTGTCCATTTTCACCGGTGCTGTTCGACGTATACAGGAGTGGATGATGGAGTAAATGTGCACCTGTATGTGGAGTAAATGATTAAAGAGGCATGGGATGAACTGGAGGTAGGAACGAAAGTCGGAAGGTAGGAATGAAATCTTAAAATCGTTTAGGTTCGCTGATGACCAAGCATTAGTTGCTCAGTCAGCGAAGGGGTTGCAAGCATTGCTAAGTGAATTGGAGGTTCAGTGCGGTAGATATGGCTAGAGAATCAATTAATAAAACAAAGGTTATGCGATTTTCCAGAAAGGAAATGCTAAGCTAAACCTTAAAATAGGAGGGGAAAAAATAGAGCAGGTAGAACACTTTACGTATCTCGGAAGTGTTTTGGGCCAATACGGTGAAAGTAGTAGGGACGTAAGGAGAAGAATTGCGCTAGGCAAGGAGGCTTTCTCAAGTAGGGAGTTGATGACGGTGGTCGGTGGACGGTGGAAAACGCAATGCGAGGATACGTAAAGTTTACAAAGGAAGGGTGAAATTGGTGCGTTTTACAGCAAGGTTAAGTTATTATCGGGAAGTAAGAAGGCAAGATCTATGCTAACAGTTAAAGATCAGTAGTTGAACCAGAAAAAATCCAAGAGAGATGGAAGGAATATATAGAGAACTTAGCCGACAAGGTTAGACATAGAAAAAGAACATGACGTAGAAGAAGACACCTCAGATCAAGGCATACTCGACGATAAAATAGAAAGGACAATAAAAGAGATGGAAGGAAATAAGACCGTGGGGATGGACAACATTCCTGTGGAACTATTGAAATGTTTAGGAAAATGTGGGAAGACGGCCCTATATGGACTGATTCGAAGTACCTATGAGGAAGGAATCTGGCCGGAATATTTTGTGAGATCAGTGTTAGTTCCTATTCCGAAAAAGGTAAAGGCTAAATCATGTGAGGATTACAGAACAATAAGTTTAATATCCCACGCAGCTAAAGTAATTCTCTGGATCATCAAAAAAAGATAAGAGAGTAAAACAAGTGATTTCTTAGGGGATGATCAGTTTGGGTTTAGGTTTATATCATATATATTTGGGTTTAAGTTTTTACGAGTCTTTTCTTAACCCTTCTAATCAACGTCCCCATCATCAACTCCCTCCTCCTTTAGAAAGACTCCTTGCCTAGCGCAATTCTTTTCCATACGTCCCTACTACTGCGACCGTATTGGCCAAAAACATTTCCGAGATACGTAAACTGTTCTACCTGCTCTATTTTTTCCCCTTCTATTTGCCTTTTTCTTTCTTGAAAATCGCATTAAATTTTATTAACATTTTTTCTCATCCCATATCTATCGCACTGAACCTCCAATTCACTCAGCAATGCTTGCAATCCCTTGGCCGACTGAGCAACCAATGCTTGGTCATCAGCAAATCAAACCGATTTTACGAATTCCTCTCCGACATTCATTCCTACCTCCAGTTCTTCCCATGCCTCTTTAATCATTTCCTCCACATATACGTTGAACAGCACCGGTGACAATGGGCAACCCTGCCTTACCCCTCTTCCTAACACTGCCCATCCGGACTCTCCGTTCCCCACTCGCACCTGAGCAGTCTGAGACATGTACAGGTTGCGTATCAGTCTCCTGTCCCTCCAATTCATTCCTATTTTCTGCTATACACGCATTAATTTTTCCCAATTTACTCTAACAAACGCTTTTTCGAAATCTACAAAACAGGCAAAAACGTCCTGATTGTATTCTATATTCCTCTCGATTATTGATCTCATCACTGCAATGGCATCACGCGTACCTCTTCCTTTCCTAAACCCAAACTGATCATCCCCTAAACAATCATTTGCCTTACTCTCTGTTCTTTTGAATACTGGGAACACCGTTTCCTGCGTGAGATATCAAACGTATTGTAAACAAAAAAAATGCCGAGACCGTAAACTTGACAAGTTTACAGGTCAAGGGTACGGTCTCGGTATTTTTTTGTTTAAATTGATTCACGACCGTAGCTACGTTCATTGTATACTTAAATGAAACATATTTTTCTGTAATCCTCACATGACGTAACCTTTACCTTTTTTGGAATAGGAGTTTTCACTGACCTCACAAAGTTCCGGCCAAATTCTTTCCGCATATATACTACGAATCAGTCAATATAAATTTTTCTTCCCACATTTTCATAGATATTTCAGTAGTTCCACAGGAATATTGTCTACCCCCTTAGCCTTATTTGCTTTCATTTCCTTTGATGCCCTTCCTATTTCATCGTTGAGTATGTCTGGACCTAAGCTACTTTCTTTTACGTCATGTTCCTTTTCCATGTTTAACCTTGTCGGCCGAAGTTTTCTACCATATTGTGTTTCTATATATAACTTACACCTTTTTTAATTTTTTTCTGGTTCAACTATTATCTTACCCCACTTATCATTAACTGTTTGTATAGATCTTGCCTTCTTACTTCCCGATAATAACTTAACATTGCTGTAAAGCGCGCCAATTTCACCCTTCCTCTGTGAACTTTCCATGTCCTCGCATTGCGTTTTCCACCATGCTTCCTTTGGCTTTTTATGCCCGTCTCAATTTATTGTTCAACTGTTTGTACTTCATTTTGCCTAACTCTGTGTTTACATTCTTCCATCTTCTTCTCTCATCCATCTACACAATCATCTCATCCGTGACCCATGGGGTCCTTATCCTTTTCCCGTTAACGCTTCCTCTTGTGTCTTTTGCGGCTTCCGATATCCCTTGCTTGAGACATTCCCATTTTTCTTCGATAGTACTCAGTTCTTTACCGTCATCCATCATTTTCTCTACAGCCTGCTGATACTCCTTCCTTGTTAATCCAATTAATACTTCTAAATTTCATTTCCTAAACCACCGCCCCTGGCTTATCTTTTTGAAATGGTCGCTTCATTTCATTGCAACTAAATTGAGGCCCTAGTCCGCATCCGCTCCTGGGAAACTGAGCGAATTTATAACACTGTACCTAAACCTGTCCCTAACCTTAATATAATCTAACTGATACCTTTCTGAGTCACCTGGCAATTTCCATGTAAACCTACGCCTTTTGTGGTGTCTAAACCATGTGTTTGTGATGACTAACCCCTGTCTCCTGCAGAATTCAATTGCCTTCTCCCTGCGTTCAATCCTCATGCCTAACCCAAAGTCCCCCACCTCACGACCCTCTCTTCCTTCGCCTACCGTCGCATTCCAATCCCCCATCACTATCAAATATTTCCCTGCAGCGATTATATCCTCTAACTCATCATACATCCTATCGACTTCTTCCTCCTTGTGGTTGCTCGGTGGCATGTATACCTGAACAATGACCAAGTTCGTCGGCTCTGCTTTAATCTCTACGAGTAAAATTCTATCTGTCGCTTACTCTATGTTGACTACGCTTCTTCCTACCTCTTTATTTAATATTATGGCAAACCCTCGTTGGCTCTCGTCCCCGCCGCTGTATATCACTCTATAATTTTCACTCGAGTAATCCCCGCTATCCTAATATCTCATCTCGCAAAGACCTAAAACATCTTTATTACCTCTTTCAATCTTTCGGTTAATATTCTCTAATTTGCCGGTCCTCAACATTGTCCTGAAGTTCCATGCTTTAATTCTAACTACTTTCATCTTCTTCTGCGTATTCTGTCCTGCTGCTGGTATTTTCCCCCTGCAAGGGTTTTGTGGGAAGGTAAGGATGCGGACGCATGGCCCCTTGGGCCGAGTCCCCCATTTGCCAGGACTCAATTTCTTTATATTGTCCATCATTATTTTCTTGGGAATAATAATTGAGGTCGTTTCCCGTTGCCTTCCTCAATGTGCTTTAAACGTGATATCATCACTTAATGGCCCCCCACTGGGGTCAGACGCCTTTGCGGCCGCCTCACTGAGGAACAGACGCTGCGTGGACTACGTTTCGTCTGGCTCCTAACCTTCGACCTTTCTGGCGTTGGTGACCCTACCAGGAACAATTATTATTACTCCCGCCAGCATAGTTCTAGAGGTCATCGGAACGCCCAAGCCCGTTTACTACGTCAAGGTGGAGTCCATGGGAGGAATGGTACACACCGTTTTTATACTTCCGGGAAATCTCAACTACTAGCATATCTGTAAACCCTCTGGCGAAACTAGAATGCTGACATGGACTCGGAAACCGGCTAAATGGTATTTTTATCGTTGGTATAACCTTGACTTTTTTGATATTAGCTACATAATTTTTTGTGCATAAATATGCTATTTGGAAAGCTATTTGTTTAGGTGGTAACGCAATGTGCCATGTTGTTACCTGTTCCAACGCCGATTGTGAAATAAAGTGTAAGGACGTCCTCTGCAAACATACTCAGGATCATGCACGCGCTGGCGAGGATGGCCCCCGCGATTGTCACCGGCCTGCACCCGTAGCGGTTGACGAACACACTGGATATCGGCCCTGGAAAGAAGTGCTTTTAGTCGGAATTCTCTCCACCATGCCCGTTGGTCAAGCGAACGAAACATCGAAGTTAATAAATGTCTCAAGGAATATGATTCCAACTATTTCCAATTGAAATGGAGATAAAATTAGTTTTTTTCCCACATAGTGTCTAGCTTTCTGTTAGTGTTACCTATTAGTATCAGTAGATTCGTTAAAATTATGTGTTCGCTAAGTTTGCTCACTCACTCAATTAATTCATTCCAAAAAGGCAATCTGATTATGTGTTCTTGGGTTTCTTAATGCTTGGTGGACCGTCATGAATATATGCTGAATATTTTCACAGCATATACACCGTAAACGTCATCCTTTTTGCCAATCGGTGTACTATTTTCAATTCTTTGATAGACAACTAAAATGCAGTTTGAATCGTTTCATGATACTGCTTGTTCCTTTGGATTTGCCTTCAGAACCATCTCTATACATTTCTTTTTAATTAGAAAATTGTCCAAGTACGGCTGAAGACTGTTTTTAGGACTTCAAAGAGACAAGTGAGATGGCGAAATTAATGTAAATCGATGCCTCGTATGAGCCAATGGTGAGGCCATTCGATTTACGAAGCTTACTTATTACTAAAGCATGGTCATTTGAAAAAGTTAATATTGTTGTAATTTTAGATACAGTGGATCGGTATGTTAACCTTCGTTTGCTATAAGGACTTATGAGATGAAATATCCCTTGTACCGTCAAATATTGTCAATATTACTATTCATTTTTATTCATACTGGCTGCGTTGAATGGTTGTATACGAAGAATTATATAGTTGTCCTCAGGCTGTTTAAAAATTGTTTTGCTGAATCTATTAACGGTAAATACAATATTAAAAGTTGTGGAATAATATTGCGCGGTAATTCGTCCCAGAAATTTTTACAATCGCTGGTAATCAAACTGTATGTATTGTTGGAATACCACTGCTATGATAACCTCTCTAGTGTACATCGAGGTTGATTTGAAAAACACTTAGCCGAGAATAAGAGTAACGTACCGCATGACGTTGTTAAACGTGTAAGTACTACTATGCAGTACTGCGTTTTTGGAAAAAAATATTTTGGTTTGACAGTTACGCTCACGTTTTTCAATGGCATTCGTAGGGAAAATTCCCGTTTAGAAAAATTGTCGATGCTCCTTAAGATAAAAATACTTCATCCACAAGCATGGAAGTCTTGGACAAAAATGTAAGTCTTAGATTAGATTTTCTCAATCTGTTAATGCCCAATCGTAACTCAACATTACGCAAAAGTTAATTATTGCTTGCTATATTTCACTTTCCCTATATTAATCTCTACGAATAAGTTTATTTCGCACGACGAATTAGTTCGTAATGGAACTCAATTTTTAAATTTATTCTACGGCCTCCAGAAGTATCGGAAAATATCACAGGGATTATGAATGCTGATATTATTCCTCGTCTAATGACACAAGTTTTATTGCTCCACCCGGTGTAATGTGTCGGATGGACACAGAAAGGCATCATGGTAGCCAGACGGCACAAATCAGTATACTATTATTTAATAACGTGAGAAAACGAAGTCGTAATAGACAGGCGGACAAGTAAAACGCCGCCGAAATAGTGGCAGACAGATGCATGGAAAATTTTAATTTTCGCGGGAATTCAAAAGCAGAAAATTAAAAAACACAAATATTATAAATGAGCCACGAATAAAATTTTAAATGGCACTGTACATTACGTGCTAGATATGGTGAAAGGGGAAGAGGGCATTGTTGGAAGGAACCATAATGAGACTGAAAAATGGATGTAGAGGGTATAATAATTGGCATTAGGATGTTGAAGACTATGCTAGAGGGGAGAATATTAGGCAAACAAAGAAGGGGCAGTAATAGGGGATATGGACGGAACAAAGGGATAAAGAAAGTAGTATATGGAGATGAAGAGGGGCTTATTGTAGAGGTGGATGTCGGGCTGTGTTTTGTTGAGAGAGACAAGAGAATTATTTTGTAGTTTGTGTCCATCCAAAACCTACCTTAACCGCTAGATTACCTATAACACAGGCCAACAGTGGTTTTGGTGACGGAGCTTTTAATGATGATTTAAAGAACAATTGGGGTGCTGAATCCAATTATGACACTAGTTTTTTCCTATCAGCTATAGTTTTCAAGATATAGATATGTTGTTACTTACGTAAAAAAACCTTCTACATGATGATATGGGATAATTATATTAATAATAAAACCCACTAAATATAAAGACTTGATTTATTTATAGGGCTGTTAAATCACCCACAAACACAACAGAATTTTACAATACAATTGAGCACAAATACTTAAATTTCTTACTGTAATAAAACAAATTGAAAAGAAAAAAGTACATAAAAACATCACTCAACACATCGGAAGCTTCTTTTGCGCGATTCTCTTGAGTGCACTTTGTTCAAACAGTCTCGTTTTAAGCACCAGCAGTAATCTGCCATCATATGGTTATCCCATCTTCCTGGTAGCGCGCTTCCATTGTTTTTATATCCTGGTGAAATCTTTCACCTTGTTCTTCACTTGTGTCTCCTAAATTTCCAAGAAAATTGTCTAAGTGGCTGTGTAGGTAGTGAACTTTTGTGCTCATATTACATCCAAGTGATTTGAAGTTACTGAGCATAATGTTTACCAACTCAATATAATTTTCATTTTTGTGATTTCCTAGAAAATTTTTTATGACCTCAACCAATGACATCCTACTAATTTTTTCAATCTCATTCATTGACTCGACAAAAGCAGGATCCTTTGTAAGTTGTCTGATTTGTGGCCCCTCAAAAATACCAGCTTTAAGTTTTTCAATACTTATATGGGGCATCTTTAGTCTTAAGTAGCCGAAGCATGGTCCATCCTTGTCAAGAGCCTTTACAAATTGCTTCATTAGGCCTAGTTTAATATGTAGAGGCGGTAAGATGATTTTCTCTCTTTCAACTAAAGATTCAGCAATGATGTTTTCTTTCCCAACAACCAAATTTTCTCTCTTAGGCCACTCCTTCTTAATCCAGTGGTTTTGTCTGTCCCTGCTATCCCAGAGGCACAAGAAACAAGGATATTTTGTGTGGCCACTTTGCTGCCCAAGAAGAAAGTTCACCATTTTTAAATCTACACAAATCACCCAGCGATGTTCCTGGTCTTTTATCTTCTGTAAGACCAATGCTATTGTATCGTATTCTTCTTTCATTTTAGTTGAATGAGCGATTGGTATTGCGCCAAACCTGTTACCATTGTGAAGAAGTACACATTTTAAACTACGCTTGGAGCTATCAATAAACAAACGCCAATCACTAGCATCATATTGTGATAGTAGTCCCATTTTTTCCAAAAGACCCTTAACGTCTAAACAAAATGTAAGATTGTCTTCTTGAGTAAAGAAGGGTAGCATATCCTTTTCCCTTGTGCGATAAAAACTTATTTTTGTACCGGTACCGTACCGTATTTTTGTACCGGTACCGTATTTTTGTTTTTTAATCTCATTGGCCTACAATATAGAAATATACATAAAACTTATTGACAGTTGATTGAAAATAAAGGGAACACCGCAGAGTGGTTATAAATTAGTATACTTATAGATTTATTTAACTTTGAAAATTATTTTCCGGAGTATATCAAATATTAAAACAACTAATCGTAAGATGTGCCATATCTAAAAAAGTAGAGCTGTTAAATAAAAACGGATTTCATATTTGGATTCAGCTCTACAAATATAGTTAAAATCAGTACAAAGATTCCCGGCACCAAAAAAATTTTTTTTGTAGGTCTGTGTAATAATATTAATCATTCTGATTACAGAGTACTTTCGGGAAATTATTTCAGAAACAAATCATACATAGAGGCTCTTAATGAAAGGTTTCAAGGCCTGATTGCCCAACTCTGTTACTCTTTCTTGTTAAGATACATAAAAATAAGAATAATAATACATAAGAAACCATAAATTATTCTAGCAACGCTGAAAATGGAAGGGCATATTCCAAACTTAATGATGTTGCCGTGTTATACTTAAACTACAATGATTTCACTATCCATAACTTGTTGCGTTCCTTAGTGTTTTTATTATATCGTGAAATACCACATTTTATGGAAAATTACCCCAAATAACCGAGGCCGTAAACTTGGTTGCCATTGGGTTTCTTTGAGGGGTAAATAAAACAACGTGAAAAGTCAGGTTAAATTGAGAATCACACACTCATTCATTCGGTTGTTTGGGGAAATAGTGACCCTCGTGAACCGTAATTACACACAGACAATGCAAAAATACACGAAGAAATACCTTATTCCCGTTACCTACCATCTTACAGAGTGTGACTGGCCTTGAATGTGCGAATAAGTGTAATTCACCAGAGTGAATGTTTCCGAACACACCAGAGTGATTGAGTGACTTGGAGCGTGAACGTGTCGTTTCTTTTTTATTTTTTTCATTCCTGTGTATGATTGACGGGTCACTGGGATTGGAGAAATCCTTGTAAACCCTGAGTGTGTGCGAATGCCATGTGCGAAGGTCAATGTTTTTCCCTAACACCCCCAAGTGATTGAGTGGCTGTGAGCTTTCTACATCTATGTCTACTAAATACCCCGCAAGCTGCCGTATGGCGGGGGATGTTACGACACCACCCGTAATAAAGAAAAAAACCGCATACGAAAGCCACAAACAAAACATTGGATACATTCATGCAAAAACCCTTATTACCCACACACATGCAAACAACAAACTACCAACTAACATACCCGTGCATCTACAGATACACCTAACACCTTGCAACGTTTAACTTTGTTCCGACTTGTAAATCAAATGTTTTTAACATTTCTAAAGTGACTTCGGTTTCTTACAATTATAATTTCTGATTGTTCTGGGAAAGAATGAGAATTTGAATCTATCTCCCGTATTTTATCTTTGTGGTCTGATCTACCCAAGTAGTGTGGGGCGATTATAATTCACTTGGTGTAATCGTTAAACTCGTTCGTTCTGAACCATTCTTAAAGTCTAAGTCTCACTTGTTCTATTCGTATCTCAAGTGGCTCCCAGCCTAAAATCCCTAAGGGAGCTGTCACACTTGTGTTCTTATTATAACAATTTTTAACGCATCTGGCGGATTTTCTCCGGATTTCATCTAATTCTTTTTGCCAAATTATCTCCCAAGGATCCCAAATACTTGCGTCACATTCCAAAGGTGGTCTAACTAGAGTAAAATAACACTTCCGTTTAACTTTCTCATTACATTTCTCTACCATCCGTTTAATGAAGCTCAATTTCTTTAAAGCGGATCCATATTTTGTCCTGATATGTGCTCCCCATGAAAGGCATGGTGTTAGAACAACCCCCATATATATTTAACTTTTTTGGCCGTCGTTAGTACTGAGCTCTCTAATTCGTAGTTTATGTGCTGTTCGCCACTTCCTTTGTTCCAAAATTTCAAAATTGCAAATTTGTCTATATTAAGCATTAATCCTATTTTCTTGCACCAATCAGAGATTGTGCATAAGTCTCTAGAGAGTACAGAAAATAACCTGAGATTACTACTAACGTGTGCGCTTAAGTCACTAATGTACATTAAGAACAGAAGAGGCCCTATTACACTTCTCTGGGGGACACCCGAAGTTACATCTCTTTCCGTTGAGCACAACCCATCGTTGAATACTATTTGTTTGCGATTTGACAAGAAGTCCAATTAATAATTTTCTCATTGATTCCATAGCATTCACGTTTGTGTAACAATTTATTGCGCGGGACGTTATCGTTTTCTTTACATTTGTTTTTGGATTGTTTGTGTGTAATTGCGATTCACGAGGTTCACTGTTTCTTAAACACAACCGCTTGGTCAAGTGTGCCATTTTCAATTATCTTCTAACCGTCCACATTGTTTTTACCTACCCCCTTAAACAAACCCAGTGCCAATTAAGCTTACGGCCTTGGTTATTTTATTTTTTCTATTGTTTCACGACCATAGGTACGTTCGCTTTACACCGCTTCCTATGTTCAGATAATTTTCAGTTGCCACTGATGCATAAAATTACAAAGGATGTCTTGGGCAGAACAAATTATTATGGAATCATATGGTAAAAAACTTTAAATCACGTTTAAGTACGTTATAGTTGTGAACTACTGTTATATTTTTATGAAAAAATTGATAAAGTCAAAACATGCGTTGTTACTGGGATTTTTGATCACACCATGTTATTTACTGCCAAACTTCACTTCGCATCTAGCAACGGATGGTGGGCCAAATTTAATTTATCCTTAGGATTACGCATATCTCTGTAAACGTAAAGTAGGAATAAAAGAGGTCCGACGACACTTCCCTGGGGAGCACCTGAAGTAAATTCTACTGCATTTGAGCTAACTCCATCGATGACTACTCTTTGAACCCGGCTGATCTTCTTGACTGTGCTTCTTCTGCACCCTACGCCGAATGCAAATCCACGAAGCTAGGTTTTTCAGCACCTTTTTGAAGCGAAAGAGCGGGGAAAGAGTTCGCAGTCTTGCGTCTCTTCTGAGGGAGTAGACTCAACGCAGATTCCCGTAGTCCTCGCGAGGAGCGAGTGGGGCGCCAAGGAGGACGATGGCGCCAAGCGGAGCACTAGTAGCTAATAGCTGGCACTCCGTTCCGGTGCCTAATCATTATTACAAGCGTGAGCCAATGTGAAGTGCATGTTATCGCGCTGTGATGGATCAAGTGATTTTCCACGGACATCCATTTTATTCCAGTCGATTTCGGATGCGACAAGAGGGTGAGGATTCATCCCGCCGCGACGAAAGGATTCATTGGTTTCCTCATCGTCGTGCCATGCGCACGAGGACTTGAATGCAAATTCATGCAATCTTGTCAGTTCTCAAAGGAACTCTTGCGTGGAAATATTCACCCAGTTTCGTGAACGTTGGCGTCCGCCATTCTGTCCAGCCTGGGGAAGGGATCAACCACCACACACGCTTCTTAACTTGGTTTCCAACGTTTGAGTTATACGTTTTAGTTCCTTGTATGATAAATTTCAAGAAAATGCGGGAGATGTCGCAACAGAAACTTTTAACGGAGTCATCCGCTACGTGTAGCATTACAATACAACAATTACAGAGCGAATGATTTTACGCTCTGAAATTGTTGCATTCCTTGTATGATGTCAAAACTCTCCAGTCCAGGATAAGTTTTGGATTTTGCTATTTCGGAGAATTGACGTTTTTCAATTAAATATCTTTGCTTTTCCACACAAAATTTTATTCTCACGGCCCAGGTTTCGTTCTAGTATAACATCATCTGGTAAAAATGCAAGTCAAGCATTAAATGAATAGAGGTACATACATATCTCCCAGAGACCTTGACTTGCATTTTTACCTGATGATGTTATACTATAACGAAACCTGGGTCGTGATAATAAACATTTTATGTGGAAAAGCAAAGTTGTTTAATTGAAAAACGTCAATATTAAGATTTTCCACCAAGTTACTCCAGAAACTGTTTTATTTCGGAGAATTGTTATTTTTTCCAGCGGTGCTTTGCACGAGGGCACTTTGGGAGCTTCGACATTTATTATTCTCCTCATGTTGAATTTTTGTATTTTTCTCCATAAATTATTTCTCTTCGACAGAGCGATGTAATTAATTTGAAACATATTACTAAAATGATATATGGCTCTATGCTATAATTTTTCCAAAATTCACAATTTCCACGGATTTCTCCTTGAAATTCATTTTCACTTTAAGCCTGAAAAGGTGCGTTTGCAAATTGCATGGCATGACAAATGACAAAATTGATCGATTGGTTTTTTAAAAGTGCGAGTGTTTGGCGGGGATTTCCTTTTTATTTGCCTCAAGGCCAATTTTAGGCTAGGAATTCAATGGAGGCGAGGAAGTTGCGGTCTCCTGTTCCATCAGCTAGTTGTGCGAATTGATTAGAATCGTCGGAAGATAGAGGTATAAAAATCTTCTGGGGTACATTAGATTTCATAGAACGTGTTTGGTGCTCAATGGATGAGCATGAGGAAGTTTTACCAATGGCGTTTTCCTTCAGACGTTTTGGGGTCCGATGAGGTTGGGAGTCGAGGGACGGCTGGCGTCCGGGGAATCATAATCGGATGGCATTGCATGATGGCATTGATTTATCAAGCTATGGGTTTCGCGAGACCCAAAAGTGCCTGAATGACATCTTATGTGGGTGCCGCGAAACATGGTGGTTATAAGCGACTTAATGCTTTCATCAATCAAAGCATTAAAATGCCCTCTTGGAAAAACACACCTATTGACGATTCGTCCATCGGCCAAAGATATAACGAAATTTCGATTTGGGCGGAAATTTCCGATTTTGCAGCCCAGGATGTTGCACTGGATATTGTAAAGGAGTTCGATCAAATCTGAGTACATGGGTTAACATCGTTAGTTTACTTCCTCTCGCAGGTCACGTTCTGTGAATAAGTGGGCGGAAAGGGTAGGAAAAGAGATAATTGTTTGAGATCATACTCTTGGCATGTAAACTCGTGATTGCATCGCATCGAAAGTGCTCTCTTCCTCATCGAGGGTCCTCAGGAGTAACGGCTTGGGGTTCCGTCCCCTTCGATGCAGTCCTCTGTGCTCGTGCGACACAGAATATCAGCGACGTTGACGAGAGCCTGTCGTAGGCAGAGGAGGAGGAGGTTCATGGTCGGTTCGCCAGCCCTCTTCCGCCAGGTAAACAGCGGGTTCCGACTAGACGCGACAAATTTGGTGCTCGCTCCGTGTATCGAACGTCCCTTTTATTAGTCCGCGGGACCCAAACGTGAGCCAAACGAACGAAACTGTTTTCGAGACTGTGTGGGAAAAAATAACAAGATTCGGTTTATTTGAAGCTCTCAGAGATGGCGTTTCATCCGGTTCGGTAGGAACAAGTAAGAAGCGGAAAGTGAAATCCTCGCGCCACAAATAGAACGCAGGCTCGTCGAGCCTCGGGATCAATTAGTGCGGTCGGACGATGGACCGCAGAAGTCTACTCGAGGTTGGTCTCTGGGGAACGTATACATTTGGGAGCACGCACGGGGTTTCTCATTGATATCATTGACAGGATGATTTGACATGATATGACATGATGACATTGATATCATTGAGGATGAAGAAACTACGAGCGAAACGAGTAAGACACCTGCAAATGCGACAAGCGATGTCGCCTCTCGTGTCTCGTTCGAGTATTGCTACATCAATGCTCTCTGTCGATGAGGCTTCCAAATCCTTTATCTTCAAAGTATCCTCGACCAAATTCTCTCATTACTTTTCTGGTCTTATTAACTACACTTAAATGCATATATCCCTGAAAAAAGAAACGTCAACTTTCGCGCTGATTTCTAAAATTGTCCCCCAAGAAAACGATGAACGAAGTGTTAACATACTCATCAGCGGAATTTTCATTTATAAGACTTGAGTAAATAATTATTCCTTTTTCTTGAAACCCCACGAGGCCAACGGTGATCTTGACTAAAGATAGATACCTCGTTGTTATTAAAAGGAAGATGAGGATGAAGAAACCACATACGATATTTTACATTACCATATACGCCTTTCACTTTCATGCCAGAAGTTGTTTGGAAGTTTCAATGAGCCTCGCTCATTTGTGCATTGCTAATGAACAAAATGAATTTTTTCTGCGTACTGCCGCATTGAAACATTAAGCCATCACAGAATATTTTTAGTCTACTCCAACTAAATATTTCATTAGAGTGCCACATACTCTCTTTGGGAAAAAATATGAACTTTTGGATTAATCCAACTAGGATTTGTGATTTTTAAATCTCCCACTGTGAATTCAAATACATAATTGGACTCAAACAACGAGTTAATGTCACTCATATATCTGCGACATTGTGTAATACTAGTACTCGTAGGTATTGTATTGTAGTTTAATTGAAGAGATTATTATAACTTAATCTTTTATGGAGGACCGTTTTAGTAATTATCCACACGGTCAATGTCAAATCGAAGAGATATCTAGATTATCATCTATCGTGCGTATTTCATTGATCAGACGATTGATCATTTCAACTGTTGAACTCGATTTTTAAATAAGTGGTCTGCGTAAAAATACACAATATCACCGAGGGGCGTCTGAAAATGCGCAGATTCCGTGGCAATGTTTACTCACCTGAGCAGAGTGTGACGCCCACGAGTATGGAGGCGATCCATGCCGTCTTTCCTTTTCCTTCCTTGAAGTAGTGTAGGAACTCAAGGTAGAATATTCCGAAAGAGTACGTGACGCCATCGGCTGCAAATAGAAAGAGAGTTGGATTAGATTGGGGGAATCAAACATTAAAAGTGAAGTGCTCGTGCAACATTCGAAGCCTCCGCAATCTGCTAGTGCTCTCCAGTTTTAGTAGCTTCTATTATCTGTTGAAGTTAGCTCTTCATAATCCTTTTAGCACATTAGCGGATACGACTAGAGATCTTTCGGATGCGTCTCTTAGCGTTCACTCGTGTCAATGCCATTGGGAGTGCTTTTTAGCAACCTTGTGTGCACAGTCAAATGGAAATCCGGGCGCCTTTGACGCCCAGACGGGATCCCCGTGGCCCACCAAGAGTCTTCGGCAGACAATGCTTGAGGAAATGTTGCATTAACATGTAAGGAGAGAAAAAAGATGCATCGAGGGACATAGAGGAGCCTAAGCGGGCGAAGGGCTTCGATTGAAGGGAGGGGGTAAGTGGAATTCCGCAGAAGTTGACCCAATCCATGGAAAGTCATGGTGCCCAGACTATGCTGACCATCGAATCATGCACACTCTGTGAATTACACGTGCCACCACCGAAATCATACAGCCAAACTCATACATGATTTTGACGAAAATCAAATCGAAATTGGGCGTCAAACCAACTTTCGGCTGTTCCGGTTTATCTTTGAAGAAAAAGTGAGCTGCGGCTTTAAAAGAAATTTTATCTATAGTTACTTATAGAGAATTAAATCTTCGCCAGTGCACAGTCGATATTAGAGAAGACTATTAAATTTGTTGCTTCAGCAAATATTTATGTCATTTTGGTAAGGTAGGTTGAAATTTGACACTATATTTTTATGACTTTTCGCGCACTGTTTTAGATTTTATGAATCATGACTAGGTTTAATTTCGAGAAGATAGTGGTTAGTTGCAAAGAAGAGTATTCCTCCGTGGGAGCTATGCATTCACGATGGAAACGGAGCATCTTCAAGCATACTTGTCTTCATCAAATCATCGGCTACGCTAGTACAATCTCCAAATGATAAATTGAAAAAGTCAATGAAAACAGGAATAAATCCTGCTAGCTGGCGATGGCTCAAAGTGACGGACTCTCTACAGGAAGTGGTGCTTTTCGTCGGAAATATAACAAATACGATATCATACTAGTTTTTCAATTAACGAACATGGTTTACTGACTTACCGGCTTAGGGTTCGGTTTTGGAAGAATCTTGCCACTCACTATACATGCACTACTGCATTCCTAACCCTTACATGACCCTGCAAAAATATCTTCAAATCCTATGTTTGATAGTGTAATAACTCATTCTCTTTCCATTCATGCTTTCTATTCTCTATAATTTTACCGATAACAAAGGCCAACAGTGGTTTTGGTGACGGAGCTTTTAATGATGATTTAAAGAACAATTGGGGTGCTGAATCCAATTATGACACTAGTTTTTTCCTATCAGCTATAGTTTTCAAGATATAGATATGTTGTTACTTACGTAAAAAAACCTTCTACATGATGATATGGGATAATTATATTAATAATAAAACCCACTAAATATAAAGACTTGATTTATTTATAGGGCTGTTAAATCACCCACAAACACAACAGAATTTTACAATACAATTGAGCACAAATACTTAAATTTCTTACTGTAATAAAACAAATTGAAAAGAAAAAAGTACATAAAAACATCACTCAACACATCGGAAGCTTCTTTTGCGCGATTCTCTTGAGTGCACTTTGTTCAAACAGTCTCGTTTTAAGCACCAGCAGTAATCTGCCATCATATGGTTATCCCATCTTCCTGGTAGCGCGCTTCCATTGTTTTTATATCCTGGTGAAATCTTTCACCTTGTTCTTCACTTGTGTCTCCTAAATTTCCAAGAAAATTGTCTAAGTGGCTGTGTAGGTAGTGAACTTTTGTGCTCATATTACATCCAAGTGATTTGAAGTTACTGAGCATAATGTTTACCAACTCAATATAATTTTCATTTTTGTGATTTCCTAGAAAATTTTTTATGACCTCAACCAATGACATCCTACTAATTTTTTCAATCTCATTCATTGACTCGACAAAAGCAGGATCCTTTGTAAGTTGTCTGATTTGTGGCCCCTCAAAAATACCAGCTTTAAGTTTTTCAATACTTATATGGGGCATCTTTAGTCTTAAGTAGCCGAAGCATGGTCCATCCTTGTCAAGAGCCTTTACAAATTGCTTCATTAGGCCTAGTTTAATATGTAGAGGCGGTAAGATGATTTTCTCTCTTTCAACTAAAGATTCAGCAATGATGTTTTCTTTCCCAACAACCAAATTTTCTCTCTTAGGCCACTCCTTCTTAATCCAGTGGTTTTGTCTGTCCCTGCTATCCCAGAGGCACAAGAAACAAGGATATTTTGTGTGGCCACTTTGCTGCCCAAGAAGAAAGTTCACCATTTTTAAATCTACACAAATCACCCAGCGATGTTCCTGGTCTTTTATCTTCTGTAAGACCAATGCTATTGTATCGTATTCTTCTTTCATTTTAGTTGAATGAGCGATTGGTATTGCGCCAAACCTGTTACCATTGTGAAGAAGTACACATTTTAAACTACGCTTGGAGCTATCAATAAACAAACGCCAATCACTAGCATCATATTGTGATAGTAGTCCCATTTTTTCCAAAAGACCCTTAACGTCTAAACAAAATGTAAGATTGTCTTCTTGAGTAAAGAAGGGTAGCATATCCTTTTCCCTTGTGCGATAAAAACTTATTTTTGTACCGGTACCGTACCGTATTTTTGTACCGGTACCGTACCGTATTTTTGTACCGGTACCGTATTTTTGTTTTTTAATCTCATTGGCCTACAATATAGAAATATACATAAAACTTATTGACAGTTGATTGAAAATAAAGGGAACACCGCAGAGTGGTTATAAATTAGTATACTTATAGATTTATTTAACTTTGAAAATTATTTTCCGGAATAAGTATATCAAATATTAAAACAACTAATCGTAAGATGTGCCATATCTAAAAAAGTAGAGCTGTTAAATAAAAACGGATTTCATTATTGGATTCAGTTCTACAAATATAGTTAAAATCAACACAATGATTCCCGGCACCAAAAAAAATTTTTTTTGTTGGCCTGTGTAATTCATCTTCATATCCTCTCTCTCCCACCCTCCCCCAGTGCGTCCCCCATCGCCCTCTTCGACATTCCACCGCCAATCTTCTGCTTTCTTCGAAATGTCCCCAAACCTGTTTCTCTAACCCTGCCATGCCTACAACTGCATCGTTTGTTTTCCTTTCGGTCCATTTTCCTCTTTCATCCTCATCACACACGTATTCAAAGCCTCCAATCTACGTTTATTCTTTTGCCTTAACAAACTTGAAAAAATATATTCTAACTGCATTTCATTTAAATTTTCACTAGCGTTTTCTCACTCTGGAGAGTCGCCGAAACGGAAAGATGAATTCGAGAACATGGAGAGTTTACAGAGAGAGTGCGGTACGACTCGCATTATGCAGGAATGCGAACGTACTGTCAGGGTGTCAGAAAGGAACTTCCGTTTACATTACTAGAAATTCTACGGCTAAAGTATTAGTTGAAGAAGGAGAGGTACTGACAAAATGGAAAGGATATAGAGAGGAACTTTATGTAGTTAAGGCAACAGACGTTTAGATTATTTCTATTATTTACAGTGAAATAGATAATAACAATCCCGAAAAAGTTGAAAGGTCAATAATAATAATTCATGACTGATAATACAAAAAATACAATACCAAAAATTTCGATGTGGCCACTTGCCGATTGATTACATTTGAGCTTTCCCTGGAACTTCAGAGGGTTTCGGAAACTTGAAGAGTTTGAATTGCTATTGAAATTACTTACACCTTGATGATTTAGAGTGTTTACAACAGATGCTATTTTACATATTCGTTAAAATCCATTTTCGTCCTTTGATTCTTTAAGAGTGTGTCATTACATTTCACATTAATGGCCTGAAATGATTTAGGTATCACAGTGACATTGTTTTGCAGGATGTTGGGACAACAATATTGATTTTTTCGCTTTTTCATGGTTACTGTATCGGTGAACTGTAATTTTGATTACAAATAAAAGTAGCCATTAATATTAAAATATTATGTCTATAACAGCAGCGTAGAGTGGGATTTTAACTAAAATACTTATTAAAACTTTGTTGTGAAGTGCAGTTATATACAGCGCGGAAAAATGGTAATTGAAACAGAATACTAGGCATATATTGGAGTATTTTGAAATGTGGGTGTGGAGAACGATAGAGAAGGTGAAATGGACCGAGAGGAAAACAAATGAGGAAGTACTGGAGATGGTGGGCGAGGAGAGGGGTTTGTTGGGAGAAATCCTATGGAGGCAGGAAAAATGGATGAAGGGCGTATCGATCGGCAGTGGGCTGTTGAATACGGTAATTGAGGGGAGTGGGTTAGGCAAGTGAGGAAAGGGCAAAAACAGGATAAGGATGTTGGACGGGATGAAGGGAGGAAGGGAGTACACAGAGATGATGAGGAACCTGATGTAGTGTCGGTTGCTGGATTGTGTTTTGTTAGGAGTCACCAAATATTTATTTAATAGTTGTGCCCACCCATAAACCTACCTTAACCGATAGATTACCTTATAAGTATATGCATATAAGTATATATATTATAATATATATTTTTATGCAAATATAATATAATAATCAATCATTTCGATGCAGTGTTCTATCGGTAACTCACCTGGGCTGCCATAACTCTGAAGACCGAATAACGGAGCCGATGTACTTGTTCAACCGCTGAAACAGATGTTTCATACTTAGATATCGATTTCCATAACCCTTTGGCAGCCTTTGATCTTATCTAATGAATGCAAGCATATGTAATGCCCTAAACCATATTGTCAGCATTTTTCTAGTTTTCTTCTGACCCCCCTCCTTCAAGTTTCCCTTGTCAGAGGTTTGACGACAGAAGGAATATGTGTCGCCCTCGTGGAGAGGAATGGAGAAGGCAAAGTGGACCGAAAGGAAAACAAATGAGAAAATGCCTGGGTATGGTGAGAGGGAAGGAGAGGGATTTTATGGGAGAAATTCTAAGGAGGCAGGACAAATGGATGAAGGGCGTATTAATTAGAAATGAGATGAGGGTAGATAAAGAAACTTTGCAATTTCACATAATGATTTAATATTTCACGACAATGATTTCAATGCTGCGCATCATCAGGTGGTATGCATAAAAAATGTTTCAACTAATATAGCCTGGCTCCAAGAGGGAGGGGAGTAAGGGAGAGGGGGAGTAAGTTGAGTGCAGGTGCAGCAACCTATTGGTGGGCTAGGGGAGGGGGAGGATGTGCATTGGAAGGTTTCTGGCTCAAATTTGTGAAAGTTTATGTTCATTAAACGATCATTAAATGAAGAACACAATGTAGCACTCTACCATTCTTAGAAATAGCGGCGGAAAAAAACACTGTTTTCTACATTTAATTAGGTTAGGGGGCTGTTTGTCTAATATGGTTTGACCTTCATTAAGGGACGATCGACGGTCATCACTGCCTTGGTGGGGGTGGGGTTGGTGCGGAATGATATTGGAGTTTTTTTAAGAATTTTAGAAGGGGGGAACGGGAGAGCAATATTGTTTCGTTGACCACCTCAATACTGTCAGACTGAAGGGATTGCCGAATTTTCAACTCCTCCAAAGCACTCCACTGGCGTCCTTTCATTTCTGTGTGAAGAATGTCCGTTGTGCAGTTACTGGTATGATTCTTATCCAAGAGGTGTTTCTCGAATAGGGATCTGTTGTCTTTCTCTGTGAAGCATGATCGGTGCTCTTTAATACTAATGTCGAATGTCCTCCCTGTCTGTCCAATGCAGATGGCGTTGCAGTCCCTGCGAATGAGTTTATAAACCACGCTTTGTTGCATTTGGTCAGTTTTGTCTTTGGGTGAACCCAATATGTTTTTTGGAGTGTGTGTGTTATAAAACGCTGTCTTGATCTTGTTATTAGGGAGTATTTGTTGTATTTGGTGCTCGTCAAGTTTATATGTGTGGTATAGAGATCTCTGGGCAATCTGTGTTTGTTTTCTGTTGCACACGTTGTCAATCATTATTGTCCTCTAACCATCGTTGACTGCAATTTGTTTTATAGTACGGACTTCCCCTTGTTTGTTATGTAGTGGCATTGGAATATTGCACACCGTGTGTAATATGGCATGAAAGGCTGCACGTTTTTTTGAATGGTGATGCTTGGATGTTGAGTGGATTATTTGGTCGGAGTAACACTTTCTTCTGTGTATGGAAAGGTCAAACTTTTGATTGATTATTTACACAGTCAAATCCAGGAAATTCAAGGCACCGTCTATTTCCGACTCACTTGTGAATCGTATACATACATCTAAAGAGTTTAACAGAGTAAAAAATGTCCAATTATCTTGTGTATCCAGTCCAAACACAGAAGAGATCGTCAACATATCGCAACCAAGATAACACATTTTTTGGAGGGGATGTTTTAAAGCAAATAATTGTCTTTCCCAATTGTCCATATAAATGTCCACTGGGATGGGAGAGGGAGGCGAGTCCATGGCCAGGCCTTCCAATTGTCTATATATATATTATAGGCAATATACTAAGGGAATTGATTGGCCGTGGGATGGCGTCGCAGAGGAGAGAATGGAGTTGGGAAGCGGGAGTGTGCTCTTTAGGCGAAATTAAGAGAGGTGGAAGAAATGCAGGGAACGAGTCGTCATTTTATTGTCAAATATGGCGTTTGAAGATATTTTGTGCAATTTCGGTTAGGACTTGGGAGTGCTGTAATATGCGGTGCAGGGGGCTATCAAAAACCGCCCATACCTGGAAGACCACTGGAATAAAGGTTACCAATAAAAACTCAAATATTTGAACAATCCGAAAATAAACTTTAACGTTACGTCAATAGGAATACCATGAAATCGCACGCAATGACTCGTTGACATTTTGCAGCAAAACGTTACACCACTTTGGGGCTTGCAGGTTAGTCGAGATTACATTCACATTGCATTGCCGAAGAAGTCGTTCGTGGAGGAGGCGCCCAAAGTAAACAGCCCTTGAGACAAGGATTGTAAAATTACCAGTGATTGGATTAAGGCACTATATGGAAATTACTCAGACTACAATTCATTTGCTTTAACCCGGTACTATTATGATAGGAAACAATAGACTCCGCAAATAAAAATAAAAAAAACAGAAGATTACGAATCGGTATCGGTCAGAACAAAAAAAAACTAGAAATGTCACAGAAGACACAGCTATGAAATGAAATTGTATTTAATAGAGTTTTCAAATTAAGCAGCAAAGTCGAAAATTGTAAGAATTTTATGTGTACTATGACGTAAGAACTTCCGCTCTATAATACATATTTCTGTTGGAGATATATGCGCTTAATATTTCTATTATACTTGCTTCGATGGGCGCTTTCATTTTCGCTCACATTCCAATGCAAATAACCGGCATCTAAAATTCTAGTCGCTGTTCGGGATCGCCAATTGGATCGCTAGGGACTTAATCTTAATGTGCTCAATTTGAAAATAT
Source organism: Hetaerina titia (assembly GCA_037158775.1). Classification (NCBI taxonomy): domain Eukaryota; kingdom Metazoa; phylum Arthropoda; class Insecta; order Odonata; family Calopterygidae; genus Hetaerina; species Hetaerina titia. Next base: position 92,493,098 of record CM073778.1, on the reverse strand, counting down.
ATAGTATCTCCTAATTATTAAGTAGTGTTTGTGACGTTCCATAAATCGTTACAATTCATGTTAATGCTGATTGGCATTAGTAATAGCAATCGGGGGAGGCGGCTATCAACGCAATGAGTACTTCTAAAAGTGAGTTAGTTTTATTACATCTTTACATAAACTTTTCATTAAATATGCAGAGTGTCCCGATGCATCATATGTCGTCTGAGTTTCACATGTCAAAGGCAAACCACCGACGTCCGTAATTAGGTGTGCCATCGTCGTGTGAAGCTTTTTTTGGGTCTGTCGGATGCTCAGCAAGTTCTTGTCGGGGGGTGGGGTTGGAGGGGGGGCAGCTCTTGGGGGTTGTTGCTCACATGGTGTGCTGCGCCGTGGGCGTGTTTGGGCCTCTGTATCAATTCACTCCCGACGGCAACACGTCCGTGCGGTTTTTATCTCAGAGCCTGTGATTCGTGTATCTGGTGCGCGCTCGCCTTGCATCACGCGGAAAGACAGGCAAGTGTGAGAACGAGGGCGACACTTGCGAACGCCACGATTGGAGCGATGCCTTGTACAGCAGATTTTCCAACCTGGGGGATGATCGGCATGTCGTCTGGAGAATCCTCAGGGACCTCAGTCATGATGTCCTAATGAAGGTGTTAGTCACTCAAGTAAAAAACTCTGTCTTTCCACCAAATTTTTATTACGTACAACTAGTTTCAAAATATGCATTGTTTTTTTTACTTCAGTGACAATGGATATCCACGAAATTAAACCTGAAACAATCGAATACATCAAGACGTTTGTATTTTATATTATCAATTGACTATGTGTATTTTTCGTATTTATAGAAAATAATCAAAAATATTTCGGTTGCGATGAATAACAATGAGTGACCATATGTTATAACGAGAAATCACAATATGCTACTTTCAAATTAGGTATCTGGATGTTGCACCGTGCTCACTATGCACTGTTGAGATATGCCTATGTTAATATTATACGTAATAATCAAAACTAAGTGCATTAAGCCATATAAGCGAACTAATTACCCAGAAATTGGTTTTGAGAGGCGAAGCCGGAGAGAGCCAGTTCCTTCCCCTGTTCATCTATTTGGTTTTTCCACGAAGCTATGGTTCCCATGAAGTCACGCCGGATGGGTGTAAATGGGGTTTCATAAAGGCATCTGCTGGAATTCGAACCCAGACCCTCCGAACTTTGCCCACTGCGCCTCGCCTGTGGATTTGATAACTTTTTTATCAAAGCAATTCTTTGGCACCGAGGCGTTGATGCTTCCCGAATTTGTCAGGCTCTGCCTCTGGTTTCTATTCGGTGCTCTTCCTTGCTGGGATCTCTCGGAGTGCGTAAAGCTGGTCATCGCATCCGCGTCACTCTCTGCAAGGCCTCTTGTACGCATCTTTCGTCTCCTCGAGACACCATGCGTTACTGTTCCTTTCGGCAATAGTTATTTACTCGCAAATTTCAGATTAGCGAATTAAACTGCAATCTTTGCGAAGTAACTTGTCCCCGAAATTTGACGTGATCCTGCAGCGAATTGAAAATGTGAATTACTCCGTGGGTTCAATTCACACCGTCGATGATACGCTCCCGTTCAGGGAGTGGCTTAGATAGGAAACAAATTCATTAATCGAACGTTAAGTGGCGCTGTGCTCGCGTTGCGCAACGGACACTGAGGGAAGTGCACAAGTCATTAGCGGGCGGCTGAGTGGGAATCAGTGCACTCCCGCGTGAAGTTCCACACTGACGCCCTCCATCACTCCAGCATCTCTCTCTCTCTCGCCCAACACTTCGGAGATACGTAAACTGTTCTACCTGCTCCAGTTTTTGCCCTTCTATTTTAATGTTAACTTTGGCCTTTCTCTTTCACGAAAATCGCATAACATAAGCACCGGTGACAATGGCCAACCCTGCCTTACAACTCTTCCTAACACTGCCCATCCGGACTCTCCGTATCCCACTGGTACATGAGCAGTCTTAGACATGTACAGGTGGCGGATCAGTCTCCTGTCCCTCCAATCCATTCCTATTTTCAGCAATACACGCATTAATTTTTCCCAATTCACTCTATCAAACGCCTTTCCGAAATCTACGAAACAGGCAAATACGTCCTGATTGTATTCTATAGCACAGGGAAAGGAACTGGCCCATCCATGTGTGAATATTCACACGCCATTGGGCTTAGTACATGGGTGAGCTCTACCATCACCTACTAAACCGACCTTCGGGTTGATTACTGTGTTTATGGTTTTTTTATGTATTCTATATTCCTGTCGATCAATGATCTCATTACTGCAATGGCATCGCGCTTGCCTCTTCCCTCAACCCTGTACCCATCCGTGGACAAGTGGAGGAGTTTTGCTCCTTAGGCAGAAGAACCTCTGGTGATGGAAGAAGTAAGAACAGGACTAGCCAAGAATGCTCTCCATTCAGAAGCAGCCACTGCTTTTGGAAAGAGTACGTACGGAGTAGATATGAGGAAGTGCTGCGTTAACATTTATGTGCGGCATCTACTTTTCTAGAAAGAAAGTTTGGGGGCCAGCAAAACTTGGTGCTTCCGAAGAATGGTTGAAGTAAAATGGACAAACAATTAAACAAGTGTGCACTTAGAATAGTGGCTGAAGAGAGAAGAAGCCTATGGACGACACTTCCAAGAAGAGTTGAACTTGTTATTGTAAGACTTGTTATTTTGACGCATTCTGAAGTACTGATGGCTTACAGAAGGTCATAATTGGAAGAAACTTGTAGGTGTAGAATTAAAAAGTAAGCCAAGGATTAACTACATATGAGAAGTATATGATGAAAGATTTCGGTGCAATGAGTCATGAGGGAAGGAGGAGATTGACAGGCTGCAATGCAGATTCGAGAGCTGAAGCAATCAAGCCCTCGAATTCAAAGCCCTCGTACACTAAGGCGTTGATGTGTCTAATGCTTAGCAATGACAGACTTTAAATATTGTCCAATGATAACTACCATTAGATCGCTTCGCATACGTAGCGTAGAAGATGAAGCTAAGCACTGTAGTGCATGTAGAGCATGCAAACCATACGGCTCCATAGCTTGACTACTTCGCTCCTAGATACGTATCCTGGGCGATTTAGCAATTTGGGATGCAAATTCTCCACCATGGCGAATGAGCTCCTGCCAAACACCCTAGCGTTGGGTTTCCGGGTTTCCTTGTGACTATGAATGATTTAGATAAATTATGTACCGATGAATTCACCAGGGTTACACACACATCCGTATTTTTAATAATCAAAAGAGATTTCTGAGTGCATTCCATTTCATGTCCTTACTGTTCATCGCATTTCCTTTCCCCTTCAAAGAACTCGGGCGCACATTTTCTGAACAACGGGTCAAATCAGTCACTGCGGTTTACCACGCGGCCTATCGAACTAAAACGATATCCTTGGAAATCTCTAAGAATATCGCAAGTTCCGTGAAAACTAAGTGAAACCTTTTTTTAACTGGCGTAAAATATAGGAATTTTAGTAGGACAAACGACTAGCTAATCTCTTTACCCGATCCCGAAACTTCAAAAATTGGGAAGTAAGAAAACATTAAGGACATAACAAAAATATGGAAAATAGGATCCAGGAGTGAACTGATTTTGGGAATGTAGAGTTCGGTCCTTTTTCGATGATTTCCAGTGTAACAGTTGAAAGGCGTGTGACCTTTTGATTCTTTGGCGTTGATCGATTGCCTGAAGGCGGCCGTCCGTCGCTCAAGAGGCGTCCCTTCCAAATGCGAGTGGCGGCAGAACGGCGAATCCGCGGCGAAGGCATTGCCTAGCGCTAGCATCGAACTTTCTAGACGAGAACAGTGATTTGGGCTGTTCGTGGTTTGAAGCTTCTTTCTCGCCCGCCACCCGAGTGTTCTGTATCTTTCCTTTAATCAGGCGATGAGGATTATGTTTTTAAGTGTCTGCTGGCGGTGCGATGGATTAAAATCGTACTACTTATACCACGAAAAATACAGTCAAAAGATTTGAATATACAGCGTACCCTCGTTATAACTCTGGCCTTCGGGAGAATTAAGCCACGAACCTTCAAGTGACTCGGACGATCAGCTATGCGAGACGTGCTTCTCAAATGTCTGAAATTCTAATAATATGATTATATTAACTGGCCTTAACTGGTAGCGTAAATTGGCTTGTTTGCATATGGGACCTTTAAGCACATTGAAATTAGCCGAGGTTTTTAAAAACATCGTTTCTAAGTGGAAATTCTATTGATACTAGCATCTAGCATTGCAAATTATTTTATTCCGTCGTCATTTAAGAGAGATGCGCTGGACGATAAGTGATAGCGCACAAGTTGTTAGAGTCAATGGTTACCGTTATTTCAGCGTCTAACTGGAGGGTGGAGTGAATTGCAAGCTTGCCGGATTAAGCAATTGTCTAAAAGTCCAAGGCACCTTAACAGCGAGCCCTCGGCGAAGGAGCCGGAAAGAAGACGAATGGGCTTTGAATTTTCTACGCATGTAAATGAAAGAAGCAACTACCACTAATGTAAACTTAAAATGAACGTACGTATGGTCATGAAACAATGGAAGACGAAAAAGCCACATTTTCGGTCTTGGCTTTTTCCTTTTCCAACTACAACTAACTATGAGGCAAGTGACCTTTTCATATATGCGTTGGATATGGACAGTTATTTCGATCATTCTGATTATCAATAGCAATGCAATGTGATTTATTCGTCCATGAATGACGGATTGTCGATGTTTACTTAATATAATGAATAATAGATTGAGAAAAAAATGTTTGAATAAAATACTGATAAATCTGCAGGTTTATTTGAGGATCATCATGACTTAAGACTTTGAAACCATGGAATCAACAAATTATGGATATTTAATTCCTCTAACGAAAACCCTATACGCATTCACTTGTACTGGCAGTGATCGTATTAAATAATGAATTCCGTGAAATTTTCCAGTGCTGCGGTTTTAAAATAAACTTCAATTGCCGATATTATAAGGAATAAAAGTATTCAATTATATTTTGGAAGATGTAAATAAGATTGAAATCACGGATTCCGATAGTGCATGGTACTTTTACTCGTACTTGTTTATTTCGTGAGATGTTAAATCCATTACCCCATTTCTTTAAGGCGTACTTGTAAAGGCGTAAAGTTGGACTAAAATTTTGTCTGCCTATTTTTTTAACCGAATGAGGACCCGGACGAAGGAAACTGGAAATAAAACTTTCGCTGTAAAATATCCTGATTAGCTTAAGGGGGCTCGACTGGGAATAAATAGACGGCCACGGAGATTTCATTTTCAGTGAATATTTTTTCGTATATTAAAGAAATATATTTCAGTTGAGAAATTGGCCCATCCATAAGGACACTTAAAAAAGAAAAAAAAATCTGACGCGAGAGAGGATTGTGGCAGTCTACAACGGAGAGGCTTCGGCTTGATTTGTGTTACAGCAACCACAACGCAGGTGAACTATGGCGCCATCGGAAATGAGCAGACTACGCCCGCGGATCTCGTGATAGTCGTCGATGCGCTTTCGATCCGATCGTCCGATAAAAATCTCCAGAGATCCCAATACTTTACGTCGCCAACTCTGGAATGGGAGTGCTCATTGACGTGACTCGGGAGCGCGGATTTCGTAAGCGCAAAATAAATGGACCAATTCTTATCGGGTCATCGTGGTGTACAGAGAGGACGGCATCAGAGCGAGATTACGGCATCAAGGAAGATATCTTGAAAATTAGGGTATTTTCCGAGATAAGATACGCGTTTCGCAACATGCTATTCTTATGTCTCACCGAGACGAACTATGTTCGGTTTGTTTAGTTCTCAGTAATTGAGCAAAAATTAAGATGGAGGTCCACTCACGATAAGATAGTTGGAGCCGAATAGATATGATTTTTAGGATCATTATAAATACGAAAATTTCTTCACAAATTTGGAAAGTAAGATAATGTGGGACAGAGGAAGCGGAGCGACAATCTAGAGTAAATTCATCCAAGTCAGTAAGGTTTTTGCAGTGAGGAAAACGCTAATGTCCTCCTAAAATGAGAATGAGCCAGAAATCAAGGCCAATGGAGTGAAACCTCGGAAGGAGTGGCGATGAGAGGCGAGGACAAGGAAGGGTTCGGTGTGGCGCTGCGGACGGTGGGGATGCAAAAGTGGACCAAACGGAGGCCTTGGGAATAAGGCGAGAAGGGAGATGATGGGAAGAGGCAAAGAAAGGAGCAAACGAATGGATGTCGAAATCAGTTGGTTCTGAACCGTGGAGGCAGAATCGAATGGATATTTAACAAGAGTACCATGGAATTGAGTCTCAAAGTTACAACTCAGCTTACAATAATACGTAGTTATATGTGGATGTATGTGTGTGATATGTGGATTTAAAGACTCTTCTAATAGACATAAACTAATTAATTACTTAATTTATGACTGTGGCTGTGCTTCATAACGTTTTATTTTAGCCTGAGATGATTTACGTGGTCTTGAGACTCTTCTCATCATCATCTGGTGCGCATGATCAAATGTATCAGGAAGAAAAGAATTATTTCCTCAAAATCCACCAAGAATGTGCAGCCTGGGCCATTATAATATACATTTTCCGTCAATGTAGTACGTTAATGTTTATGCATGCGTGTAAAATGATAGGATTTTAGCATGAATGTATGCACCACTGTGGGTTTGGGTTTACATGTTTGCGTTGGTTTTGAATGTGGTTTTTTTCCCTTTTACGGGTGGTGGCATTACACCCACCGCCACACGCCCTTGCGGCTGCTTGCGGGATGTTATGTAGATGTAGATGTACCTGTTAAGAGCTGGATTTATGAAACGTTGTTATGATAAACTTGGTAGCGTATCCAAAATATCAGAGGAGCTGGGCTGGGAATCACTCAATAGAGCGGAGTTTAAAGTACAGGTTGCATTATTAGGAAGGATGTCTCTTTAGCGATGTTGACAATGTATTTTTACCCCCATCGTACCACAGAATGGGAGATTATTTCAATACAACCTGAGAGGTCAAATGTAGAAGATACATTTTAGATGTCATTTTTCCCACGAACGATAATGGGACCAGGGTAACATTTTCCGACCGCGGTGGCAGGGACAAAATTAGTCTGTTGTGTATTCGCCCCCTGCCGCACCCTGGCAGTGCCTTGGAAGGTACTAAAATATCAATATCTGTCCATCTAATTCAAAATCACGTTGGACATAAACACCGAAGGACCTTTCAAAACGTAATACTGCCGGCCGACACGACGCGGTACTTTGAGAGTAATGCACGCCATCGCTGAAAGATTTGGACGTTCGCCCTCATTCCCACGAACCAACCAAATAGTTTTTTAACATAAGCGGTGCCGAGCGCGAGAGGTTTTGAACGGGCGACTGCACCCGGAGAGCCTGTCTCCCATGCACGTGTGCTCTTTAACCGACGGCTTGCGAACTGGCTGCTGCCACACGCCCCCTCGCGCATCCAACGTATGAGGGTGGGTAACCGCGTGACGAGCCAATAAAAAATATAAAACGTGTCGCGAGAAGCGAGGCATCGCTGGAGCGAGCCCTGGGACACGAGTCACGGCAACCCGCCGAGCTGTGGCCCAAGGCCCCCAAAACCTGGCTCCAAAAAGTGATCAAAATAAAATCCCTTCACCCAATAAAATTGGTAAGAGTAAAGGCTCCTGAACATGAAACCACCGCAGGCAGGTATGAGCTTGCGCACCTGTCGTTCTATTCAAATCGAAAGTGACCTCAGCGCAGTTAGCGAGTGTATGGCGCGTTGATTCAGAAGTGCAACGTTCACTGAAAATCTCCACCAATTCCTTCCTGAAAGGCGGGAATTTATTTGAAAAATAGATCAACAGAAAACGGTAGGAGTTTTTAATTTCTTAGATTACGAGTTTAATTTTTACCAATTTTTAATTTAAGTAATAACAAAACGTATGTTGATTTCGAGCTGAAAAAGACCTTGATCACGAAAACAACCAAATATTCCGAATAGTTCTCATACATGCATTCACAATTTGATTAGCTATATAATAGCAAAAACAAAAATGAATATTTTTAATGATAAGTTAGTGATAGCGCTCAATTATTTACAATGCGCGTGCCAAATTGAGTGCGCGGCTGCAAACGGTCTCTCAACTTCTTATTCCTCTGGCCCTATCGATAACACAGGCCTACAAAAAAAATTTTTTTTTGGTGCCGGGAATCTTTGTGCTGATTTTAACTATATTTGTAGAGCTGAATCCAAATATGAAATCCGTTTTTATTTAACAGCTCTACTTTTTTAGATATGGCACATCTTACGATTAGTTGTTTTAATATTTGATATATTCCGGAAAATAATTTTCAAAGTTAAATAAATCTATAATTATACTAATTTATAACCACTCTGCAGTGTTCCTTTTATTTTCAATCAACTGTCAACAAGTTTTATGTATATTTATATATTGTAGGCCAATGAGATTAAAAAACAAAAATACGGTACCGGTATAAAAATACGGTACCGTACCGGTACAAAAATAAGTTTTTATCGCACAAGGGAAAAGGATATGCTACCCTTCTTTACTCAAGAAGACAATCTTACATTTTGTTTAGACGTTAAGGGTCTTTTGGAAAAAATGGGACTACTATCACAATATGATGCTAGTGATTGGCGTTTGTTTATTGATAGCTCCAAGCGTAGTTTAAAATGTGTACTTCTTCACAATGGTAACAGGTTTGGCGCAATACCAATCGCTCATTCAACTAAAATGAAAGAAGAATACGATACAATAGCATTGGTCTTACAGAAGATAAAAGACCAGGAACATCGCTGGGTGATTTGTGTAGATTTAAAAATGGTGAACTTTCTTCTTGGGCAGCAAAGTGGCCACACAAAATATCCTTGTTTCCTGTGCCTCTGGGATAGCAGGGACAGACAAAACCACTGGATTAAGAAGGAGTGGCCTAAGAGAGAAAACTTGGTTGTTGGGAAAGAAAACATCATTGCTGAATCTTTAGTTGAAAGAGAGAAAATCATCTTACCGCCTCTACATATTAAACTAGGCCTAATGAAGCAATTTGTAAAGGTTCTTGACAAGGATGGACCATGCTTCGGCTACCGAAGACTAAAGATGCCCCATATAAGTATTGAAAAACTTAAAGCTGGTATTTTTGAGGGGCCACAAATCAGACAACTTACAAAGGATCCTGCTTTTGTCGAGTCCATGAATGAGATTGAAAAAATTAGTAGGATGTCATTTGTTGAGGTCATAAAAAATTTTCTAGGAAATCACAAAAATGAAAATTATATTGAGTTGGTAAACATTATGCTCAGTAACTTCAAATCACTTGGATGCAATATGAGCACAAAAGTTCACTACCTACACAGCCACTTAGACAATTTTCTTGGAAATTTAGGAGACACAAGTGAAGAACAAGGTGAAAGATTTCACCAGGATATAAAAACAATGGAAGCTCGCTTCAAGGAAGATGGGATAACCATATGATGGCAGATTACTGCTGGTGCTTAAAACGAGACTGTTTGAACAAAGTGCACTCAAGAGAATCGCGCAAAAGAAGCTACCGATGTGTTGAGTGATGTTTTTATGTACTTTTTTCTTTTCAATTTGTTTTATTACAGTAAGAAATTTAAGTATTTGTGTTCAATTGTATTGTAAAATTCTGTTCTGTTTTTGGGTGATTTAACAGCCCTATAAATAAATCAAGTATTTATATTTAGTGGGTTTTATTATTAATATAATATTCCCATATCATCATGTAGAAGATTTTTTTACGTAAGTAACAACATATCTATATCTTGAAAACTATAGCTGATAGGAAAAAACTAGTGTCATAATTGGATTCAGCACCCCAATTGTTCTTTAAATCAACATTAAAAGCTCCGTCACCAAAACCACTGTTGGCCTGTGTAATTCTGCTATTCTAGGTTTACTAGCTGGTAATAGAGACCCTTAGAAACATTATGCGATACGTTTTTATTATTTGTTGTCGTTACTGTCACCTGTGATAATGGAGTTGGAACGATTGAAACTGCCGGAACGGTACAGTGTGGCTGTGGCGGGGATGATATGGAAGTTGTTGGGGGCGAAGGGGGATGAAATTATGTTTAGAAATGGGGCAATTAGTGTCTAAGACAAACGAAAATTCGAGACCAGGGGGTCCCTCCTTTATGTGTTTCTGTTTCGACTAGTCACTCACCTATTTAACGATGGTCCCTCTTATTTACGTTCACCTCGAATTCCCTACATCAATTAGTTGCGTAAGTAACAACATATCTATATCTTGAAAACTATAGCTGATTGGAAAAAACTGGTGTCATAATTGGATTCAGCACCACAATTGTTCTTTAAATCATCATTAAAAGCTCCGGAACCAAAACCACTGTTGGTCTGTGTTATTAATAGCCAATGGCTACCCTCAGAAAACGAATCCCGGCACCGCTAATTGCGAATTGTAATCGATAGTATCAATGTTAATTTCGGGTTATTCCCATTTCGAAATGATTAACGGCAGATAGGCTATCACGGCCTCATTGACCAATGCTGTGCTTCGCTCTGCGCGCGAGACTTCCAAGCGATTGTCACACCAATTGGATTTCGAAAGAAGCGGAGACGAGAGTTGGAAAACAGCTGCTCAAAGATTCAGTGACCCGCATACTGGTTTCACAACGCGTTATTTTCTGTCTCTTTCAACAGTATGAAGAAAGGGTAGCTCCGAGTTAATTCTCAGAAAGCGTACGTCGGTGCATCTTATTTTCTAACCTCAACTGTTCAATGCATATTCGTACGAAAATTGAGCTTAATGATTATGGGAAATGATTCTTCAATGAAATGGAACGTATAAAAAGACACGGTGAAATAATCGTATGTATGATTTTCCAATCGCTAAAGTTAATCAAATGTTCAGTTGAAACCACCCGTGCATAAAATACGAGAGAATTATTGGTGAAATAAGGCGGTTGGGAGATGGGGAGTGAAGGGTGATTGAGGTCCATTGTGAATGGCAGTAGAATTCGCGCGTTGTTTTCGCATTATGAAGAAATGGCATCGCTGAAAACCTATTCCTCGATAAAAGTTGTCGGAGATGGAAATGAAATCTTTCTGCTGCCGCAACTTTTTCATCCAGTGAGCCTGTTAAGTGCATACATTACGAGCACAGATGCTTTTTAATCGTGTAAAAGCACACAAATTGTTTCGAAAAGCAACGCAAATGGCGCCTAAATACTTTGAACATTTTGCTGTGCGGGCGCCGTTATTATCATGCTCCGCGATACTCAATTTTGAAAAGTCATTTCCGCACCCGGGTCCTCGATACGTCAATATTTCGCCTTTAATTAGAGAAGGGTTGGTTCAAAATGAATGCCATTATTTCGCCTTTTGTGTTTGTTTTGCTTGAACAACTTTCAATTAATAAAAATTTAGTGAAATATGAATGTACATTCATTTGAATTTCGGTAAAAATTACGAAATGTTACACCTTAAGATACGTATACTTCAGTTGAGATTCTGACGTGGAGCTGGAAGATATGCGTCCACTAACTAACAAGGACAAAAAATGAAATTAAGTTTTGAATTTACCTGAATTGCAATGGATACATTGAAATACTGCGAAATGTCATCGGCCATTGCCGGACTGTTTCGACGTTATTTTTAGTTTATGATTGGCAACATTTAAAAATAATTAAAATGAAATGATACACTTAAATTATTAAGCTGTAATAATTTATGTTGGGATTAATATAGGAAAAATGTGCGTGCCTTCCTATCATTCTAGGTTATTACAATAAAAAATCTATGGGATACTTACTAGCATGAGTCTGAATAAAAAAAGAACGAAATTCAAATGCATTTATCAAAACATATGTAGTGGATATTATTCTGTCATGAAATAAATTATGTAGTTACGTCTGAGGCATTTTACTGGGCAACGTTTCGTTGTGCTGACACCTCAGAAAATATAGTTAATAAAAATAGGTTTAATTCAAGGAAGAGTAATGTTATATTTCGGTGAAATATGATATTTATGCAGCGAAATTTTAGCACTCAGAACTCACTAACATGATTTCATCTGAGCAATTTATATATTAGCGGTAAAATTTTAATATAGGTAGTGGAAATTTCTTAGAAAAGAACATGCGTAATATTGACCTATATAAAATGCAAGGGTACTGACTAGTTAACCTGAATATAAAATCGTGGAGACGTATTATTATTATTATTAGGTTATCTACCGGGTAAGGTAGGTTTTTGAATGGACGCAACTATCAAATAAACATTTTGTAACTCCAAACAAAACCCAATCCAGCAACCTAATCTACATCAGGTCCCTCTTCATCTCTGTGTACTTCTTTCCTCCCTTCATCTCGTCCAACATCCCTATCCTGTTCCTGCGCTTACCTCGCTTGCCCAACATTCTCCCCTCTATTACCCTCTTCAACATTCCACTACCGCTCAATACACCTTTCATCCATTTTTCCTTCCTCCATAGGATATCTCTCAACAAACCTCTCTCCTGACCCACCATCTCCAGTACTTCCTCATTCGTTTTCCTTTCGGTCCATTTCACCTTCTCCATTGTTCTCCTCACCCACATTTCGAAAGCCTCCAATCTACGTCCATCCTCCTGCTTCAGCGACCACGTTTTCGCGCCGTACGCCATAGCTACGCTCCATATAAGAGTTTTTACGAGTCTTGTCTTAACATCCCTACTCAAGGTCCCTGTCATCAACTCCCTCCTTGAGAAAGCCTCCTTGCCTAGCGCAATTCTTCTCCTTACGTCCCTACTACTTTGACCGTATTGGTCCAAAACACTTCCGAGATATGTAACCTGTTCTACCAGCCCTATTTTTTCTCCTCCTATTTTAATGTTTAGCTCAGCCATTTTCTTTCTGGAAAATCGCAATACCTTTATTTTATTAATATTGATTCTCATCCCATATTTATCGCACTGAACCTCCAACTCACTCAGCAATGCTTGCAACCCCTTGGCTGACTGAGAAACTAATTCAAGAAGTTTTCTCGGATTTCCCACCGGGTAAACGGAAATCCCTTCTAGATTGCCATTTACGATTGGCAGCCCGCCTGTCCTAACCTGACCCGGTGAGAAACCCGAGAAAACTTCTTGAATACCATACGCCGGGAAAACCTGAGATCCTTCATGAGCAACTAATGCTTGGTCATAAGCAAACATAACCAATTTAACGAATTCACCTCTGACTTTCATGCCTCTTTAATCATTTCCTCCACATACACGTTGAACAGCACCGGTGACAATGGGCAACCCTGCCTTACCCCTCTTCCTAACACTGCCCATCCGGATTCTCCGTTCCCCACTCGTACCTGAGCAGTCTGAGACATGTACAGGTTGCGGATCAGTCTCCTGTCCCTCCAATCCATTCCTATTCCCTGCAATACACGCATTAATACTTCCCAATTACCTCTATTAAACGCTTTTTCGAAATCTACGAAACAGGCAAATACGTCCTGATTGTATTCTATATTGCTCTCGATTAGTGATCTCATTAGTGCAATGGCATCACGCGTACCTCTTCCTTTCCTGAACCCAAACTGATCATCCCCTAAGTAATCATTTGCCCTACTCTCTATCCTTTTTTTGATGATCCTGAGAATAACTTTAGCTGCGTGCGATATCAAACTTATTGTTCTATAATCCTCATATGAGGTAGCCTTTACCTTTTTGGGAATAGGAACTAACACAGATCTCACAATATCTTCCGGCCAGATTCCTTCTTTATGAATAGTAAGAATCAGTCCATATAGTCTTTCTCCCGAATTTCCCTAAACATTTCTGTGCTTCCATAGGAATGTTGTCTACCCCCACGGCCTTATTTGCTTTCATCTCCTTTAATGCCCTTCCTGTTTTATCGTCGAGTATGTCTCTTGTTAAATATTTTCACTTCATTTTGTCTAACTCTGTGTTTACATTCTTCGATGTTCTTCTCTTATCGTTTTTTGTGTTCATCTCATCCGTGACCCATGGTTTCGGCATCCTTTTCCCGTTGACGGTTCCTATAGTATTTTTTGGGGCTTTCATTATTACATTCTTGATAAAATCCAACTTTTCCTCGAAAGTACTCAGCTCCTTACCGTCATCCATGATTTTCTCTGCAGCCTACTGATACTCCTTCCTTGATAATCCATTTGATGCTTTGAAATTTCATTTACTAACTCGCCGCCCCTGTATTATCTTTTTGAAGCGATTTTAAATTTCATAACAACTAAATTGTGATCAGAGTCCGTATACGCTACCGGGAAACTGTGCGAATTTATTACACTGTTCCTAAATCTATACCTAACTATAATATAATCTTACTGATACCTTTCTGAGTCACCTGGCAATTTCCATGTATACCTACGCCTTTTGTGGTGTCTAAACCATGTGTTGGTGATTATTAACCCCTGCCTCCTGCAGAATTTTATTGCTTTCTCACCGCGGTCGTTCCTCGTGCCTAACCCATAGTCCCCCACCTCACCACCATCTCTTCCTTCGCCTACCGTCGCATTCAATCCCCCATCACTATCAAATGTTTCCCTGCAGGAACGCACAAGTTTATAGCCTCTAACGCATAGTACATCCTATCGATTTCTTTCTCCTTGACGTTACTCGTTGGAATGTTTACCTGAACAATTACCAACTTCTTTAATCTCTAGTGCTAATATTCTGTGTTCCTTGCTCTATGTTGATTACGTTTCTTCATCTCTGTTTATTTAATATACGGCAACCCCTCATTGGCCCTTTTCTTTGCCTTTCGTTCATTCCTTCTGCCTAACCCATAGTCCTCCACCCCACCACCATCTCTTCCTTTGCCTACCGTTGTATTCCAATCCCCAATCACTATCAAATGTTTCCCTGTAGGAATACCTGAACCTGAGCAATGACCAAGTTCGTCGGCTCTTCTTTAATCTCTACGAGTATGATTCTATCAGTTGCTCGCTTAATGTTGACTACGCTACTTCTCATAATAATATTGGTTTCCTGTACGTCGTGTTATACCTTTCGGAATAAACTATGGCTGTGCAGAAAATAACTTCCGTTATGCTATAAAATACATTAGAATAGATACAGAAAATGTGTTATTTTCATCTCAAAACTACATATCTCTACTTTTTTATTCATATTCGACAAACATTTAAACATTTCTCACATCACTGAGGTATTGTTTTTAAATTCCTTCAGCATGAAATTCTTCCATCTGAGGTTGCAGCCAACGGATGACGTCATCTTGAAGCTCCTCGTCAAGACGAGCACAAAACGTGTAGTAGCCTAACTTTTCAGTCGTTTTTCCAAGCAACAAAATCGAACAAATCTACGAAAAACTTTCTTAAGATTTCAGGTATCCAAAACCGTTAGTTTTCACGAACTTGCCACCAATTATCAGGTGCAGTTCATTGTTCACCACAGACAGGCGACTACTTTTGTCATCATCATGGACATTAGTCCGTTCACTCTTGAACGAACGACAACACCGATGCACAACTCTTGTCACAACTCATTGCCTTTTGGATCGTACAGAATACAAATATCCCGATGATGAATGTCAGCAGCTGTGAATTATTTTATGAGTAAAAACCCTTTCACTGAACTTTATTTCAAATTTATATATTGTATTGTTCATTCATTTTGATTCGCTACTGAAAACAAGGCTTCCTACACTATTGTTCGCGCTACACGAAAACGGAGTTTACTCTCCTGGACTGCTCTTGTATTAGAACTACGGCTGATTAAATTCCTATTTATATTATTTTCAGATATTCCTGCATTGGACCTTTCAGTCATTGAAACCCACAATTCACTGAAGGATTCGACGAGCCCTTTGTTTTTGCCTGTGAGGATTATTTAAAGTGAAGACGCCTCTGACGGTATGTAGTGAAACTTCATTTTTGCTTTTCATATTTCCCACTCTCCCTTTTTCGGAGTCAGTCCGACATATTTAATAAAAGACGTCTACAACAATTTGGTGTTCAAATTTGCATAGAATTAACACTGAAAATCCCTGAAACCTTATGAATATGTATGAGGACTTAAAAAATTGTGTGAGCGATTTCATCAAAAATGTTCGCTTAAATTATTCGATTATTCGCTCGAGCTCGCTATATTTTGTAACCCCACATATCTGGGTATTACTTTTGCCAAGTTGGCTTTCAATTATCGAAGCATGACTTGGTTAAGCTATTTCGGAGGAATTAAGAAATAGCAATATACTTATTAGAGTCTACGCAGTGAAAAATATTAACCGCCGGTCAAACTCCATAGGTCCAACGATTATTTAATTTCCGCCTTCTTTGAACATTGCACTGAATAATTCGTTTTATGAGAGTATTGTATTCTTTCGTCAGATGTTTGAGGGATATAGATACTTGAAGCAGTATGATCGATATTCATTTATGCACTTTTAATTTAAAATTAACTGTACGTTACATTTTGTGAATTTTACAATTACCCAACGTTTGGATAAAAAGGCAACAACGATATGTGTACTTGCGTGCTTATTTTGTGCTCACTGCAAAGCATGAGTGAATTGGTACCATTACTGGGGGAGGCGGTTTGGTATGATTTTTCAAGTGATTAAATCCTCTTGATCTCTTAGTCCGAGCTAACGGTAATGCTCCACTACTTTTTATTAGCGTAGGTATTCCTGCAAACTACCCGTATGAAGATTAATAAGAGGTGCAAATAAATTGAATTTTATTATTTTCACTTGCCTGCTGCAACTTCTAAAAATAATGCTTCAACATTCTGTAAGTTGTAATAAGGTTCCAATACCAATTATCTTTCCTGTATATACTTAAACTTATTTGTTCCTTTCTGGATATGAATGTTAAAGATGTAATTGTTAGACTATTTAATTACGTTCACTACAAGAAAACACTAGAACTACTAACAAGTGAAGTGAACTCATTAATCATTTGAGTTTCATGGAATTGAGGCTCCCATATCCTGTGTTCTGACCATTCGTTATCTACAGCAATGTGACGAGTGTGTCCCATTAGTCCTTTGTTTACGAGTATTTATTTCACTCTGCAAAACCTATTGGCATTTATGTTTATCTACAATTCCCTTTCGCTAAATGAAGACACCTCGTTTCTCACGTAGCTAAACTTGCAGCTAAAACTTATACAAGTTGTAGATTTTGCAATTGATTATATTGAATCATTGAGCGTTATTTTTTAAATATATTTAGTGTTAACAATCATTAATTTCGCAAAGCAAGTAAAGTGCTGAATTATGAGTAAAAGTGATCATCATTAACTCTATTCGCTGTCTTCCGAGAGTTCTAATAACGTGCTTACACTCCAATTTATAATGCGATAGCGGGTCAAGTAAATACCGCAAAGCATATCAAAACTAGGAAATTATTGAATGCGAAAACTCATTCGGGGGAAAAATATTTTACCCAAAGGGCCTCTTGATAATTTTTCTGCCCACGCCTATTTGCTTGGGTAATTCTAAACAAGTTGAGGAATAATCGCAGAGTGTGTTTTCGTATAATGTAGCACCCACTCCAGCCGACTGCGTTTGATGCTAACCCCCAATTGCCCCTTCTCACCTATAATTTAGGCTCCTTTGTCGAGCGTTTAACTCGCAAGCCATCCAATCACGAGCAGCCGGAGGCCAAGCTGGTTCTGCATCGCATCGATGCGGCAACTGGAAAGTCTCGGCGCGCCTGGTATTTATTCGGCATTTGATTCCACCGAGATGCTCGGGGAGAATTTTAAATTGGAACATCGTAGATGAAATTAGAATTTTTTGTTATTCACTTTTAAAAAAATATTCACCTTTTCCTTTAAAAATGTTTCCCTGCTAAAATAAACGGAGGAAAAAATTAAAAATGGACTTGGGAATGCCTGCTAAATTTATTATCTTACATTTACCGCTATGGATAAATGTTTGCAAGAATAAATGACCATAGATAATGGGGGTTCTTGGAAGTGCGAGGATGGAGAATAATCTTGAAAGTGAGAATGTGAGACTAATGCTGATGAATTTGAACATGGTGGTCGGGGAGCGGCGGTTACTGGGGGAGAGGGGGGTGGGGGCGTGTGATGTTGAAAGTAGGGGCGGCGCTGGGTGAGTGGATGGCAGGGGAGGGGGACAAGCAGGGAAATGTCGTGGTGGAGTTAAGGCAGAGCAGGGCATGCAAGGGGAAATGCGTCTCGCGATGCGTAGACGATAATGGTCCTCAGAGGGACCTACCTCTAATTGCTGGAATTGGTTCTTGAGTGAATCGATAAAGTGTGTGAAAATTCAAATGCCTAATTTTCTAAAAATCTATTTTTATTTGTACTCGCATACGTACTTTTAGTTCGGCTATTTTTTACAAATTGAAGTATTGAGAAACCTTAACTTCTCACTGAACTCGTTTGCCATCCTGTCTATAGTTTTATCATTTAATATTTATTTCTGTTCTGTAGTGTGCGCTTGATTCGTGCCATTTTAAACGTAACAAAAAAATGGAAAAAATCATTCGAGAAGATAAAACTTGGGATTTTATGGTTTTTGCAGTTATTTTAGCAATCAAACATTAAATGGTAAATCCCTTACGTAGAAGAAAACTGAAACATAAAGTCAAAAAATGTCCAAAGCCAAGTGTAATTAATAAAATAGAGCTACTCGCTATACCACAATGGAAGTCATACGGTGCATTTTAAAACCAATGCTTGTTACTCTGAGATAAAACATAATATTGATTCGGAGGAGGGAATACTCAGGTGCATGTATTTCCGAATTAGCAGCACTACTGTTGTGCAAGAAAGTAAACGGAAGTGAAACCTCTTCCACCATTGAAATTTTGGCAATTGGTAATTTAATATTTCTGCATTTGTCATTAGTTATTATTATTCATGCGAATTATAAGTACTATTGTACATATTTGGGGTTACATTAAGTTAATACTTTGCCAGGTTTTTCACGCTGGTATTCTACATTGCGAAATTATGTTTATCTGCGAGAAAACATCGAAAAGTTCGGTCTATTACTGTGGTCCTAAGTTAATAGGTGCCTCGAAATGCAAACAGTCAACAGTGCAAGCCATTATATCTGGGGAAATGTCATTTTGAATAAATGAAATACCTGCCTAACTGGATGGAATATATCATCGAGTAAAAATTTTATCTCCAAAGGTTAGTGGACATCTTTCTTAACTTTTTACCAGAAGTCGTAGAAATCTCTCTTGGAGAAGTACATTAATATTTTCTAAGAATTGGAATCAAGGATTTTTTTCTTCTTAGATGACCCACTCCAATTAAGCCCAAAACAAAGTGTGCTTTTGTTCCTCGTCGGATGGATCGCCTTTCTCCCAAGGAGTAGTTCGAATCCCAGATAGGAACTGGTTGGAACAGGCCCGCGTGCTATTGTTCCAGTGACCCAAATATTTTTTTTGCTCGTAAGATGCGGTGTAAGCATAAAGCAGGCTCTCCGGGTGGCCACATGGTTGGGAATGCTGTCGCGCTATGAGGATGCAATTCTTTCGCGTCGGTTCGCAACCGCACTCATCAAACGGCGATTGCACTCTGCATTTACGGATAGAAATGACTGGCAAAAGGTCTCGCATAGCAACTAAGCAACAGATTGGCAATCTTCACATTTCACTCGAAAGAGCCGTTGGCTGGCTTTGCCTTTTATTATTCTGTGCGCGTTCGCATGCTCCTTCATTGCCAAGTGCAAAATGGAATTGGAAGTTAGAAGCAACGGCATGGAACGCAATGCAATGGCCTCGTACTCGCTGTCAGGCTAACTTTTATTCTTAGTTGTTCATTCATTCCATTAGTATTATTATTAGGTAACCTACCGGTGAAGGTAGGTTTTTGGATGGACACAACTATCAAATAAACATCTTGGAACTCCAAACAAAACCCAATCTAGCAACCTAATTTACATCAGGTCCCTCTTCATCTCCGCGTACTTCCTTCTTCCCTTCATCCCGTCCAATATCCCTATCCTGTCCCTGCCCTTTCCTCACTTGCCCAACATTCTCCCCTCTATTACCTTCTTCAACATTCCACTATCGCTCAATACGCCCATTATCCATTTTTTCTGCCTCCAAAGCATTTCTCTCAGTAAACCCCTCTCCTCACCCACCATCTCCAGTACTTCCTCATTTGTTTTCCTTTCGGTCCATTTCACCTTCTCCATTCTTCTCCACACCAACATTTCAAAAGCCTCCAATCTACGTCTATCCTCCTGCTTCAGTGACCACGTTTCCGTGCCGTACATAGCTACGCTCCATATCAGAGTTTTTACCAGTGTTGTCTTAACATCCCTAATCAACGTCCCGGTCATCCATCGAACATCCTCCTTCAGAACGCCTCCTCGCTTAGCGCAATTCTTCTCCTTACGTCCCTACCATTTTGACTATATTGGTCCAAAACACTTCCGAGTTAATTAACTCTTCTACCTACTCTAATTTTCCCCCTACTATTTTTATGTATAGCTTAGCCTTTTTCTTTCTGGAAAATCACATAACCTTTGTTATATTAATATTGATTCTTAACCCATATATATCGTCCTGAACATCCATTTCACTCAGCAATGCTTGCAACCCCTTGACTGACTGAGCAACTAATGCTTGGTCATCAGCAAACCTAACCGATTTTACGATTTTCCCTCCGACAGTCATTCCTACCTCCAGTTCTTCCCATGCCTCTTCAACCATTTCCTCCACATATATGTTGAACAGCAGCGGTGACAATGGGCAACCCTGCCTTGCACCTCTTCCTAAC
This sequence comes from Hetaerina titia, assembly GCA_037158775.1. Classification (NCBI taxonomy): domain Eukaryota; kingdom Metazoa; phylum Arthropoda; class Insecta; order Odonata; family Calopterygidae; genus Hetaerina; species Hetaerina titia. The sequence goes on along the minus strand of CM073778.1, from coordinate 92,472,378 downwards.
ACTGCCCATCCGGACTCTCCATTCCGACTCGCACCGTTCCCCACTCGCACCCGAGCAGTCTGAGACATGTACAGGTTGCGGATCAGTCTCCTGTCCCTCCAATCCATTTCTATTTTCTGCAATACACGCATTAATTTTTCCTAATTCACTCTATCAAACGCTTTTTCGAAATCTACAAAACAGGCAAAACGTCCTAATTGTATTCTATATTCCTCTCGACTAGTGATCTCATTACTGCAATGGCATCACGCGTACCTCTTCTTTTCCTGAACCCAAACTGATCATCCCTTAAGTAATCATTTGCCTTACTCTCTATTCTTTTGTTGATGATCCTGAGAATAACTTTAGTTGCGTGGGATACCAAACTTATTGTTCTGTAATCCTCACATGATATAGCCTTTACCTTTTTCGGAATAGGAACTAACACTGTTCTCACAAAATCTTTCGGCCAGATTCCTTCCTCATTGATACTACGAATCCGTCCATATAGGGTCTTCTTCCCACATTTTCTTAAACATTTCAACAGTTCAACGTGAATGTTGTCTACCCCCACGGCCTTGTTTGCTTTCATCTCCTTTAATGCCATTTCTATTTCATCTTCGAGTATGCCTGGACCTAAGCTATCTTCTTCTACGTCATGTTCCTTTTCTATGTCTAAACTTGTCGGCCTAAGTTCTTTACCATACAGTGTTTCTATATATTCCTTCCATCTCTCTTGGATTTTTCCTGGTTCAACTATTATCTTACCCCACTTATCCCTAACTGTTAGCACAGATCTTGCCTTCTTACTTCCCGATAATAACTTAACCTTGCTGTATAGAGCACCAATTTCACCCTTCTTCTGTAAACTTTCCATATCCTCGCTTTGCGTTTTCCACCATTCTTCTTTCGCTATATTTATGCCCCTTCTCAATTTATTGCATTATTCTTTTTACTTTATCTTGCCTAACTTTGTGTTTATATTCTTCCATCTTCTTCTCTCCTTTATCTTTTCAATCATCTCATCCGTTTTCCATGGTTTCCTCATGCTTTTCCCGTTAAGGGTTCCTATTGTGCCACTTACGGCTTTTGATAAAATCTCATTTTTCATCGACATTACTCAGCCCTTTACCGTCATCCATTATTTTCTCTACAACTTGCAGACACTCCTTCCTTGTCAATATATGTATTGCTTCTACTTTCTATTTCTTAACCCGCCGCTCCTGCCTTATCTTTTTGAAATGGACGCTACATTTCATTGCAACTATATTGTAGTCCAAGTGCGCATCCGCTTCTGGGAAACTGCGAATTTATCACACTGTTCCTAAACCTGTGCCTAACCATAATATAGTCTAACTGATACCTTTCTGAGTCACCTGGTATTTTCCATGTATACCTACGCCTTTTGTGGTTTTTAAACCATGTGTTGGTGATGAATAACCCCTGTCTCCTGCGGAATTCAATTTTTTTCTCCTCGCGTTCACTCCTCGTGCCTAACCCATAGTCCCTTACCTCACCACACTCTCTTCCTTTGCCTTCTGTGGCATTCCAATCCCTCATCACTATCAAATGTTTCCTAGCAGGAATGCCAAAACCTGAACAATGACCAAGTTCGTCGGCTCTGCTTTGATCTCTACGAGTAAGAGTCTATCAGTTGCTTGCTCTATGTTGACTAAGTTTCTTCGTACCCTTTTTTTAATATTACCGCAACCCCTCATTGGTTCTCGTCCCCGCTGCTGTATATCACTCTATAATTGTCACTCCAGTAATCCCCGCTATCCTTCTATATCACCTCGCATAGACCTAAAACATCTATATTACCTCTTTCCATCTCTCGCTTAATATTCTCTCATTTGCCTGTCCTCAACATTGTCCTGACGTTCCTTGGTCGTTTTCTAACTACTTTCGTCTTCTTCTGCGTCTTCTGCCCTGTTGTTGTTATTTCTCCCCCGAAAGGGTTTCGTGGGATGGCGACCGCAGAAGCTTTGCCTCCCCCTCAGCCGGGCATGACGCATGGCCCCTTGTGCCGAGTCCCGCAGTTGCCAAGACTCAATTTCTCCATGTTGTCCATCATTTTTTCTTGGAAATAATAATTGAGGTGGTTTCCCGTTGCCTTCCTCACTAGTGTTGGGTAGACCGTATAATCTTGGTGGAACAGGCGCCTGTGGCACCAGGCTGCTATTCCTCTCTGACGTTGGCAAAGATTTCTTGACGAGGGCAATCGTTTTCCTTAAGGAAAACGATTGCCCTCGTTCGTGAAACTTTGTTTCCACGGTATCCCATAAGATCTCCAGGATACTAAGGAAACATAAAGTGGAAACCATCCACAAGCCACAAGGAAAATTGAAGAACTTCCTTGGCACGGCAAAAGACGAACGGGGTTTGAAGGCGCCGGGGGTATACCGGATCCCGTGTGAGTGCGGCCAGGTATACATCGGGGAGACTGGCCGCACAATTGAAAAGCGACTAACGGAGCATGAGCGATGCATCAGACTCCATTACCCTGAGAAGTCTGCAGTCGCCGAACACAGCATCACGCATGGTCATCGGATTGACTGGGGGAGCACCAAAAGACTTTGTCACACGAACGGCTACTGGGACCGAGTGGCGAAGGAAGCCGTGGAAATCCGACTGGAAGGACAGAATACCTTCAACAGGGACACTGGCTTCCAGATAGGCAGCACGTGGAGACCTGTGCTGAGAAAAATTGAAAGTACGAGACGTCACCGGGGCGGCTCGGCACTTGGGAACACATCTGACCAATCAGAGGACACCTGACCCTACGACAGGGTATAAATACCTGGCGAATTCATTGCTCTGCACTTCACCCTGAAGACGATGGCAGAGTTAGCCGTCGAAACGTCGGTGCACACCACGCTGACCCGGTGGGAAACCCGAGAGAACTTCCTGAATAATTGAGGTGGTTTCCCGTTGCCTTCCTCAAAAGTGTTTTCAACATGCCACCATCACTTAATGGCCGCCCTACTGGGGTCAGACGCCTTTGCAGCCGCCTCACTGATGAACAGACGCTGCGTGGACTACCTTTAGTCTGGCTCCTAACTTTCGACCTTTCTGGCATGGGTGACCCTACCAGGAGCCATTATTATTACTCCAGCCAGCACAGCGCTAGGGGTCATCGGAACGCACAAGCCCTTCCACCACGACAAGGTTGTAGTCCATGGGAGGGGAAATCGATAATATGATATTAAATTATGGGTTAAAGATGTTGTGATTTCAATGTAGTATCGATGAATACTCAGCTACTACTCTAAACTGGTATTATTCTAGATGAAGATTTTTCGGGTCTTCCACCGGGTCTGGTGTTCCATATTGGTCGACGTATCGATGCTCTACACGTGCATCGAAACGTCGGCCAACATGGAACCCCTGACCCGGTGGAAGACCCGAGAAAACTTCAGCAAGTAAATACGCTGGGAAAGCACAAGATTTTACTTGGTATTATTCAAGTTTTTTGTAATATATTGTCCTACTGCGGGAGAGGACAGGTCAGGGGAAGAATAAGGCTAGAAAAAAATCTCGGAGTAGATGATGACTAACAGCAAGGTTAGTACATACTCACTAGGAGTGGGAAAAAACATGGATTTTAAAATTTGGAGATGCATGCATTAAATTTTACATTACAAAGTACCCTGCAAGCCACCGCTAGAGTGTGTGGCAGAGGATGATGTCACAACAGACTACTTTTTGCCCAAAATACTTTTCCTGACTAGCGCGGTTGGACAACCTTATCTCTTGTCATTCGTTGGAAAAATGACATTTAAATATATCAGTTCTACAGTGAATCTCTCTCATTGCATTGGCATTATCTATCCTACCGTAGTGCAATGGGAATAGTAATGTATTTTTATTATCATTGCTTAGGAGAAATTAAGATAAAATTGGGAGGAAGAAAAGTAAGGAAGATAAATTGGAGGGAAGAGAAATTAGTTGGAGGTAGTTCAAGGCCACTGGATGGACCACAGCCTTAACGTGGTGCAAGGGCTTGCTTGTTTCGATGACCGCTAGCGCTGTGCTGGTGGGAGCTATAATAAGTGTTCCCGATAGTGTCCCCGATCCAGTAAGGTCGACGGTTAGGAGCCAGACGAAATGTCGTCCGCGCAGCGTCTGTTCCTCCGTGGGGCAGCTGCAAAGGCGTCTGCCCCAGATGGAGTGGCCATTTATTTATTTATTGCCCTTGGTTTGCGGTAGTCCAGGGATAGAGCGTTGAAATGCTGACCGGAGGGCCCGGGTTCGATCTCCAGACAAGCCTCTCTGGGCACTCTCAGATCCACCCAAGTTGTGTGATTTTTCGGGTACCAGATCCTTCTGGGAAACCATAGCTGGTACAGGGAAAAGAACTGCCCCCCTAATTTCCCCACTAATGTGTTAATTTCACTCGCCCAAGACAGCTTAGTAGTATTTGGTGGACTCTACCATCACCTACTAAACCGACCGGTTGATTACTTTGTTTATGGTTAATTTATTGCTTTAGTTGGCATGGTTTCGTCATTGAGTGACGGTGTTCATTTCAAAATACTTCAGAGGAAGGCAACAAGTAACTACCGCAATCGCTTCTGCCTAGGAATTATAATTGATGCAAATATATTAAACATAGAAATATGCAAAAATTTGAATCATTAATTTTTGGCTATGGCCTGCGTACTCGACCCGAATGATCGAGTGTCGTAGCCGGCAGAGGACGAGGCAAGGTCTTCGCGGTCGTCATCAAGAATGCTAAACTGCGAAGCGGATAGAAAAAACGGCGAAGAAAATAATGGAATCATTTAGAACAGGGACTTTAAATGTTAGGACAATGTTGTGGACAGGAAAATTAGAGAATATAAAGCGAGAGATGGGAAGAGGAAATACATGCAGATATTTTAGGCCTGTTTGAGGTGAGATGGAAGGATGGCGGGTATTTCTGGAGTGATAGTTATAGAGTAGTCATATGTACAGCGGATGAGACAAGAGCCAGCAAGGTGTGGTTCGTCCTACTGAATAAATTGGTAAGAAAAACCTCAGTATGTTAATGAAGAACAGATGAATGATAGAACGTTAATGGCACAGCGAACATCACAGCCAAATAACTTGGCTCATTCTCAGGTTTCCTTGCAGACAAGTACCAGGGAAGAAGATTAGAAAGTGCATACAATAGACCAGAGAAAATGACTGTGTTATTTTCTCTCTCTCTATGTGACTATTTCTAGTTTCACTCCTCCAATCGTGAAATCCGCTTTCAGAGTCTTTCTTCCACACAAACGAGAATTTTACTTTCCTTGTCGTCGTATTATATTCCCAAGGTACTTGGTCCGTAGCATTCGAACTTGATCGCGGGTCCTCCGGATACCACTATGATCTCATCCGCGAACCGGATCATGTTCAATTCATCACCATTCATACATTCACATATTTGATGCCCAATTCTGGCGCTTCTTTCATTGCTCTTTCTGTATATACGTTGGAGAGTTCTGGTGTGAGGTTGCATCCGTCTCTGACTCCTTTGGCTATTTCTTCTTTTACCCGACTATTGTAGAGGTGATGGGTTATTCTTCTGCCATTGCATTCCATTCCGAGTCTTGCATTTCTGCTTACCTCCACAAGTTTTCTTATTTGTGCTGCTCACAGAGCACAGCTGCTTTGATTTCACCACCTTTCTCATGAGTTTCCCATCTGCTACTTCGGTCACATTCATGAATTCCTCCTCCTCCTTTATTTCTCATTTAGTTTTCTTTCGCGTGTCTTCCCGTATCTCTCCGTTTCATCTGAGTCCCCATTTTGCACGGTTTTTAATTCTTGTACCACAATCGCCTGTCCATGAACACCACGGGGTCATCGCTATTTATATCTCGTCCCGGGTTGCTCGCACACTGCTTCATTTTGTTCTTACACATCTCGCTGTGATTTGGGTGTCTTTCCCCCTTCCCCGCCATTTTCTAGCTGCGCCTCTTTATCCGAATTTTCTCAAAGAAGACAGCCATGCTTCCCTTAGAAATGAATTCTTGAATGTATTCCCGTCGTCCCAATCCGAGCGGTGCTCCCCTCCCCCCCGATCCAATCGCGCTCTCCCCGCACGATTACTTCCTCTCTCGCCTCACCCTAGATCCTCAAGCACCTCTTCCTATTTGCTCTTCCTCTTCTTCTGAATGACTGGTTGTTGACACTAATCTCTGAATTGGCACACTCTCCATAGGCTCTTCATATTTTATCTTTTTAATCAGAATTCCCTCATTGAATATTCATTGCATTTTCTGACTCCTCCTGCCCATTTCTTGCTAACAATTACGATTCCCACTCCTGCTTTCTTCGCCTGAATCTACAGCGCCAGTCGCTTTAGAAGACCCAATTAATAGTCTCGATCATTCGTATGAAGTCAATCTTGGGGACTGTGGTCAATTCGGTATTTGCCAACTTTCCGCTTTCTCCATATTCCATATCCCTATACTAAGTTTTCTCACTCTGACTGATGTTTCCCTATTTTTTCTCCGGAACAGTTTATCGGGAGGAACGCCGTCACGTCGTTTTTGAATGTGCCACATCGCACTCCTTCGCCCCATTCCGCGTCTCTCGCATCCGTGGCACTTTATACCGGACTGATTATCTTGGTCTGCACCATCGGTAGCATGTGGTGAAACTAGTCTCTAACCATTGGGGTAGTTTTTGGTGCAGTATTGTTCTTATTTCGTTCCGGAAAAATCGGACGAACAATTTATCCAATGAAGTAATTTTTGGCGGTCCTAGGAATCGAACCGGAACCTTCAGCTTCGTAGTCAGACTCAATACCTCTGGACCACTTCTGCCCCAAAAAGGCAGCAGCATCTATATCAATGGTTGGACGTTTCGTACTTACTTCCTATTATTAATTATATACATATGTCCGTAAATTTTGCGAGAAAAACTTAGGATAGCCACACTGGTAATATTTTAGCTATGTGGTGTTTACATTTAGTATTGGGTGTCGCATTCCACAGGCCAATGTTATCTTTTCCTTCGGCCAGTAGCACAGAGGAAGGGACGGGAGGCTGACCAATTAAATCGGATATCTTCTTTCGCATAGGTCCACGAGGAACTAAGACAATGGCGACGCGGAACTGTATTCGCCGCGATCCACTTGGTAGCCGTTTAGCTCGAGTCTCGGAATTATCGAAAGTCGAAGTCTAAGAGCGGGGCAGACTATAAAGACGCGAGGCACCCAAAACTCCCGTTGTCCGCCGGCCTTGCCATGAAAGAAGACGATGAGGCTGTTCTGAGGGAAAGGAATTACAGGAGGGCGATTGGTTCTTTTTACTTTTCTTTATTTATTTAGTAATAATCCGGAAACAGCACTTTTTGTCCTTCATATCGGATAATTGACAATGGATACAATTGCAAACACCCAGGCCTTATGTGGAGGAAAACCCACCCGGGTGGGAATCGAAACTTTGGGCCTTTGGGTTGGCAGACGTCACCCCTTTGCGGCGACCGGGGCCGACAAAGGGGAAAGTAACGGACTCACATTCCCCGCGGCCACGCTCATTTCAAGTCTCGCTGAATACTTTGATAGGGAATAGAGCCAAAACGCATCCCCGACGCTCTCGTGATTGAGCGGATTGACAGCGATTTATGAAGAGGAGAACAAACATGCCCGACCGCATTAAAGGTAGAAATGAAGTAAACGAAATAACAACACTTTTTGGTCTTATTATTTCGAGGAGAACTAAAAGTATCGTTGCATTGGGGAAGCTTGCTGTTCACTGGTTTTGAGAATTTTTTCCATTGCAAATTATTATTTAAGTTGCAAGTTTTGACGGAACCACACAAATGGATAAATAAATACTAGGGATTTTAATTTCTTGGAATCGACATCAAGCGATTGTTAAATTCCGGTTCACGACTTATTCGTTGTGTGGTATTTTGCAAAAGTTTACCACGAGATATAAATTATTGCAACATTGTTTATTGACTAAGTTTAATATTTATATTTTAAAGTAAGTTCGCGCTGAGAAGTCCGGCCAATCAAAATTCAGTCTCAAATCCTTTTGCTAATATGACGTCAACAGTTACATTCTCTGAGCACATACATTAACAAAAAAAGTTCTAAAACTCATTGGAGAGACTTCGATTTCAATCTTTATTGGTTGTTATTTGATATTGCCTTGTAAACTCTCCATTATTGCCTATGAAATAATGACGTGAAAACAGATAAACTCATGCGCCCAATCAGGAGACGGATAAATGAAAGTCAGTCTAAAGATCAGTTGGGGGTCACCTGATTTCAGAGGAAAGTTTGTGTATCGGGCAATTTTGGCGAGATATACGTGATTCAGAAAGCCCTCATGGGGCAATGGGCGAAACATCGGCGGAGAGGGATGACCTGACCCGCTCGCCGGGAGGATTTTTTTTAACATATGCCTTGGGAAAGCAGACTTACGTGGTATAAAAATTTTAGTCACTTTGTTCACATATCACATGTTCGTCAGCTTGATACATTGTTAAAAACACAATATAAACAGTTAGTTAATGAGCCATTAACCCCAGTTTTCTGTTGTGTAATGTTCTCTTTAATAAGCTTGGTATACACGCACGTATGCGATAATAATTATCGCGATAGCCTAACCACGAAAGTAACATCGTAATTGTGCTGAGTGGAAATTGGAATACAAATTTATTTCCCCGACTTTAGTATAATTTTATCTTTCGCTGAAGTAGCAGTATTCGGATTGTGTCGCAAAACGATCTGGAAATTTGAATGACAACTTCTTGATTTATCAGGGAATCATACTACATTTTGCAGAAACCTGGAGGCATTTCTGCATGATTTCGAAAGAATTATAAGTTAATTACGAGTTTAAATAAAGCCGTAAATGACACATGAACGGCACATTTCTACGATTGGTTTAGAGTTTCAATACATGCCCCGTTTTTTCATATTCTGCCCACATCCCGAAAATATCCTTTTCTTTCCCCTTAAAAAAGGTCGCGCATGGTTATTTATGGATGCGTACGTCTATGGCGCCGACCTCATGACATTAACCTTTGGCATCCTCGTCTCCATATGACGTCGCGTGCATTCTGTCATCGCGAATGAACATCTCTGCAAGATTTATCGGCAAGTGGTCCATGGCGAATTCGTTTCATCTCTAATGTATCAAAGCCCTTTTCCTTCCAAGGAAATTTAAGGATGCTCAATTTCTGTTTCCTTTTGGGTTTATTAAAGTTTTGACGCTTCTCTCGCCGTTATTTAGCAGATCTCAAGCATTCGGACTCACGCTACTCGCAACCCGGTGGACATTACCGAAACCGATGAGCATATCCCGTTTCTAAATAGTAAAACTGTATTCCCCAACTGGAATCTTTGAGCAGAAATAAAAGCCGCTTTCATTTCATATAATAGAATTCTGTCCATACTAAAAAGAAAGACTTGTACTTTTCCACAGATTTTTATTATATGTAGAACGCGTTTCACCAACTTGCTGATGATGCCACACGTCGGTGAAATGCGTTGTACCATTTTTCGTAAAAATCTGTGGAGAAGTACAAATCTTTCTTTTTGGTATGATAATTAAATATTTCCACGAAGTGAAGCATACCTGTAAAAGCATAGAGTATAAGAGCATTGTGATTTTTCACAATCTTTCACAAGTTAATTTCCTCTACTCATTCTAAAAGAGCTAATAATTACGGCAACGTTGGAGAACTTTACGCTCAATTAGCAGGTGGGTTTGCTGGTTTTAGTTCAAACGTGAATACTGACTATTTTGATATTTTGCCTAGCTTATTATGCTGGATGCACCCAGCGAGATAGATAAATTACCAAACCATTGCAGGAGCGGACGCGTTCATCACTTAAGGTGTTGGACTGTGAACTCACTAAGGTTATTCGTTAAAATTATGTATATAAATACATATATATATATAACATGTTTCTATAGACATAAAATATATGCATATATATTATATATATGTAATGTGTATATATATATATATAATTATTAGGTAATCTACCGGTTAGGGCAGGTTTTTTGGATGGACACAACTATCAAATAAATATTTTGTAACTCCAAACAAAACCCAATCCAGCAACCTAAACTACATCAGGTCCCTCTTCATCTCTGTGTACTTCCTTCCACCCTTCATCCCATCCAACATCCCTATCCTGTTCCTACATTTACCTCGCTTGCCCAACATTCTCCCCTCTATTACCCTCTTCAACATTCCACTACCGCTCAATACGCCTTTCATCCATTTTTCCTGCCTCCATAGGATTTCTCTCAACAAACCCCTCTCCTCCCCCACCATTTCTAGTACTTCCTCATTTGTTTTCCTTTCGGTCCATTTCACCTTCTCCATTCTTCTCCACACCCACATTTCAAAAGCCTCCAATCTACGTCTATCCTCCTGCTTCAGCGACCACGTTTCCGCGCCGTACATTGCTACGCTCTATATCAGAGTTTTCACGAGTCTTGTCTTAACATCCCTACTCAACGTCCCGTCATCAACTCCCTCCTCCTTGAGAAAGCCTCCTTGCCTAGCGCAATTCTTCTCCTTACGTCCCTACCACTTTGACCGTGTTGGTCCAAAACACTTCCGAGATATGTAAACTGTTCTACCTGCTCTATTTTTTCACCGCCTATTTTAATATTTAGCTTAGCCTTTTTTTCTGGAAAATCGCATAACCTTTGTTTTATTAATATTGATTCTCATCCCATATTTATCGCACTGAACCTCCAATTCACTCAACAATGCTTGCAACCCCTTGGCTGACTGAGCAACTAATGCTTGTTCATCAGCAAACCTAACCGATTTTACGAATTCCCCTCCGACTTTCAATCCTACCTCCAGTTCTTCCCATGCCTCTTTAATCATTTCCTCTACATATACGTTGAACAGTACCGGTGACAATGGGCAACCCTGCCTTACACCTCTTCCTAACACTGCCCATCCGGACTCTCCGTTCCCCACTCGCACCTGAGCAGTCTGAGACATGTACAGGTTGCGTATCAGTCTCCTGTCCCTCCAATCCATTCCTATTTTCTGCATTGCACCAATTAATTTTTCCCAATTCACTCTATCAAACGCTTTTTCGAAATCTACAAAACAGGCAAAAACGTCCTGATTGTATTCTATATTCCTCTCGACTAGTGATCTCATTACTGCAATGGCATCACGCGTACCTCTTCCTTTCCTGAACCCAAACTGATCATCCCCTAAGTAATCATTTGCCTTACTTTCTATCCTTTTGTTGATGATCCTGAGAATAACTTTAGCTGCGTGGGATATCAAACTTATTGTTCTGTAATCCTTACATGACGAAGCCTTTGCCTTTTTTGGAATAGGAACTAACACCGATCTCACAAAATCTTCCGGCCAGATTCCTTCCTCATAGATACTACGAATCAGTCCATATATGGCCTTCT